>LQNS02278160.1:25406195-25419745 GCA_001587735.2 Parhyale hawaiensis
CCATACCCGCTCTTGTTCTGTGTGTACTGTCCATCTCCGTAGGGCCCTGTGGTGTTCGCAGTGCCATACCCGCTCTTGTTCTGTGTGTACTGTCCATCTCCGTAGGGCCCTGTGGTGTTCGCAGTGCCATACCCGCCCTTGTTCTGTGTGTACTGTCCATCTTTATGCTACCCTGTGATGCTGTTAGTGCCACACCTGCTGTTGTTTCTTCACTTCAGTACTACGATAAAAAAAATGGATGCCCAGGTGCCGTTTCACTCAACAAAGTAACGAGGTGTCACTTGCTTCCATGCAGCGTTCGGAGCAGGATCACTTCACTGCATTATTGTGCTGGCATTGCTCTATAAAGTCTAAAGGATAGCCTATTTCACTGTAAAAATTTTTACGTGAAATGACAAAGTGTCCGGCAGCCCATTCGCCGGACACTTTCCAACTTTCTGTTTAATCGTACCAGGAAGTATTTAGAGGTTCCGTCAATAAGCGGATTATTTTTTGTAACAGAAGCAAAAACAACTTTCCGGTAGAATACAGATTGTGAAATTTTATTTCGTTGTTTGTGGTTTTTTTAGAAAATGCAAGGTGCCAGGGCCGGATTCAAACCCACGCTCTTTAGTCTTTGGAGGCAGCGCTGTAGCCAATCGAGCTATCAAAGCTCTGCCTCCTCAGGTGTCAAAAGAGGGTCATGTGTATCCAGCTCACAATTTTTTTCGCAAAGTGTATTATTTGTGAATAATTTGTTGACACCTAAGTCTGTCTGTACAATATTCATATATCTTTTGGGAGCAAGTATGTGTGGTTTGTGCTGATTGTTCTGTGCTGTATGAGTATCCGAGTTTTGTCAGTGAATGTTGTCGGAAAATTTTGCTTCTGAGCGTTGTTTACTAAACCAGAACGTTTACATTTTTATAAGGAGACTTTTACAACATATGCTGATTATAAAAAATTCTAAAATATTTAGTAATAGAGACGCACATATCTGAGAGGTGCCCAAGTAATGCAACATTAAAACACATCATTACCTCCGCGAAGGATATAATGTTTTTGTGGTGTTTGTCTGTTTTTTGTCTATCTGTTTGTCAACAAGATAACTCAAAACGTTATGAACGGATCTTCCCAAAAATTGCAGAAACAGTTAACAATATTGAAAGGCACGAATGATTAATCTTTGGTGTTGATACAAACAAAATCATGGCTTCAGAACCAATTTGAATTTTTCGTTACCGTTGCCTTGCTTAGCGGAGGTATGCGCTCTCAGAGTACTCTCTAGTTGGTATTGTAAACTCTCTAACAGTTAATGGCACGGGAAGCTCAAGCAAATTCGATAAACACGCTAACATAGAACTTCTGGACCGGGAATCTGACGGAGACGAGGAAAACTTTCCGGTAACACGCCTATCAACAGACACTTCCCAGTGATACTACAGAAGCAATACAATAATCTCCGTAATAAAACGGAACGTAATAGTACTTCTGTGAACAATGTGAAGTACAGGCTCTTCCAGCGAAACGACGGACACTTTAGGTGGCTTTTCAAAACGGAGAAAACTGCAGATATTTTTCTAGTTTCTACACGTTGAAACGCTGAATTTTTTACAGTTTTAAGTTCTCATAGCAATGTCCTGTTCCGCGAACCAGAGGCTTTGGAAAATTTAATACTCTATATGTCTATTTTCCGTTGCGGAAAATTTGCCAATGATTTCATTTATACATTACTTGTGACGATTAAATTTTTGTGACGTATAAGAAAAGTAAATGACTTCATTTCACGTCACATGCAGTAGCCAATATTTTATTTAGATGCTTACAAAAAATATATCATGACGCAAATTTAAAAAAATAACACGTTTTCACATTTCGTTTGTTCGCCCTCTTTATTTATTGATATTTACTTCGCGTACATGCAACTCAAGTTGGTCTTTTATTTTACAGTACATATAGGTATGACATGTAAAATGTAATTGAAATACATCATGAACTTGCTGGTTAGACTACTTGGCGCGGCCTTTCCGTGCTATAGAAAAATTGTACTAGTATACATCAACCCCTTAATATACTAAGATTTTTACGAATTTTTTATGGTCTGGTAGGAATAACATACAAATACTAAGAACAACTAGACGAATATACCTACGCGATTTTGTACGTTAAGGGGTTGATACTTTGTGTGACGACGTCGTTGTCTTCCAGTGCTCTCGATGCGGAGGATTATGGTGCAAGAAACACCGATAAACATTCCTGCTTTTTTCTTCAATTGTGTTTCGCTGCATTCGTGTGTCATTCGCTGATATTACGCTTCATACATTACGAATTGTCGTCTTGCATCATGAACTGGCCAGAGTGTAGCTATACGCATGTGTCCTATGCTGAAGCTACAGTCACTCTAGATACGAAAAGAACAGGTTTCCTTCGTTGTTTCACTGCATTCCTATAACGGTCGCTGATATATAGCTACATCACGACTGGCTTTTTTTCACGGTACGGAATCTTACAGTTCAAGTTTATTGACTACCGTTAACTGTGTTATTTTTTTCGTTCGTCTTATTCCTCCGCGTTCGTCTATCGTCCTCTCTGATATTTACGTACATCCCTGCGTCCTCCACAAGGCACCCCAGTGACCCTTCGGTAACATTGTCGCACTCTTCCTTGTTCGCTACGCAATTTTTATCTATCTGGTGTGGACAGTCGCGGTCTGAATGTAAAGGCAGCGGCAGCCAGTCTTCCTGTATTGATGTTGCAATCTTACGTGACTGTTTTCAGTGTTGGACTGCTATTATATGCTGCTGATGTGTGATCGGGTTAATTTCGTTGATAATTATTTGTAATTGCAAACCAAATCTAACCGGAATTGTCCGAAAACTCGTGCAGCAATTAGGAATACTATTAGCTTCGTGTCCACATATATCAGGTAACTAGCAATAAAGTGATGGTAGTGTTACTGGGGCGACACCGTAGGAAATTCATTCATTTTTACGGGTACGTACAACTTTAAAGGCCACACGTTCATGTACCCCTCATGTATAACGGGACTGAAATCCACTTGCGTAGACTAAAACTAAGTGAAAAATAACTCTACGGTCCTCTTCCGCCGTCTTCTCGATAGTAAAACGTTTTTTTTTTGTGCTGCCAGCATTCACTCTGACCAACCACTGTAGTACCAGCCCCCTTACAATGAGCTTTTACCCCGCCAACCTTGTAGGTTAGGTCCCCTGGACTGGTTCTGCTAGTGTTCTAAAGTGTATTAGACCGGTATACATCATAGTATATTAGGAGAATCAGTACTAGAAACCTAACCTACAAGGTTGGCGGAGTACAAGCTCGTTGTTTGTTAGCTTTATGTACCCGTAAATAGTCTTTGTTTTCCTTACGTCGCCCTAACATAGAAAGCCTCACTTTATATATATATATATATATTTGTTGCTTCAGTATAGTGTCTAGGAATAATCGGAAACTCTATTCTGTTAACGGGGTATATAGAAATAATTAGAAACTTACAAATCTAATGTTTACAATTTTATTCGTGAGCTGTTATTGCTGGCGGGGTTCTATGTAGAGGTAGTAGTTGTTGACTGGTGAAATATCCAACTAAAACTGGGATAACTACTTCTAATTGAAAACTCAGAAAACCGTGTTTCTTTCAAATTGTTTGTCTCTCTTTGGACTCTCCATTAAGCCGTTAGAGACACTGAAAGCTATTAAGGCCTAGCTCCCTCAGGCGCTAGTGATTTTTTATTGAGGAAATGTATTTTCTCATTTTATCCTGCTGTTGAAGAAGCTAGTTATGCGCTGTGACGCGTGGGTATGTTTACTACAATAACTGCAATATCTGAACGCTGTGTCACCTTTCCCTGAAATGATTTTTGATCGCCTCAGAGGCTCTTTGACGATTCTAGCTTGTGGGCGGCTAGAATTCTGTTAGGGTTGCACCAGAAAGAAGCTATCCTTGATGAGATTGACTTCGGCACATGTTACTAAAGCGCTGACTTGTCTGGCAGGTGGCATTAGTGAATGCCCAATATGCACCTAGTTTAACAAGTTAAAATGTTGAGTTATTTTGTTGTCGTGGTACGATGCCGATGTTCACGAATGGCATTCAGTCTGACCTGTTCGTGCAACTATGACGTAAAATTTTGGTGTGCTGCACCAGAGCACTCTGAGAGCGCATACTCTGCCAAGCGAGGCAACGTTAAGAAAATTCAAATTGATTCTGAAACTATAATTTCCTTTTTATCAGCACCAAAGTTTGGTTACTGGGGCCTTTTTGCAGTAAATAACAACTTCTTTAATTTAAATAAACTAATATTCTTGAAGATCCGTCCGTAACTTTTTGAGTTACAACGAGCCAGGCAAACTCGACAATGACATAAAACTTCCTTGGCGGAGGTAATAATGATTCCGGTATAGAATGTGGCGTACCTGAAAGAAAGGTTTGTTAATAGGTTTAGCGAGAATAGGTGCCTATAATCTAACTTATAGACGGGCAAACATATTACCTGAATCTCAGGAAGCCTTTGCACTGTATGGACGCACCGTAATAATCAACTTGAGCACTACGTGGTGTGTCTGGTGACACAAGGATTATTGTGCAATGATCGTTTATTTGCTCGCACGCCTTCGTTGCCGTCAGTCGCAGAAGGCATGACGCAAAATACATATATGGTAATTATCACTGTAAATGTTATCCAGTTGTAAAGGGGGATGTAACTTCTCGTGCCGAATTGTTCTGTTCCTGAATGCAGCTCAAGCCTCGGCCGATGGGCTCTGAATTACAATCTCTGGACTACAGCTAAGGTGAGCGTATCACCCTGTCCGTTGGATAGGTGCAGCAGATTCGGTACCAATCGGTGTTGTGCATTTTTTTAATAACTCATGCGATCATTTGCTATTATTACTATTTTTTTCATGAAGCTCGTCACGGGTACTAGGGTGCGCCATATATAGGCTTTAGGATTAGCTTAGTTAGGTTTGCTCATCCTTTATTTTATGGGAGTAGGGTCCCGGGGGGACCCAATAGGTAGCTTAGCATTAGATCGGCATGCGGGACTTCTGTTTGTCTTTTGTAACCAATCTGCTTCGTTTTATTTCCACATTCCAACTGGTAATAGGTTTTTCTGTTCTTCCTCTTTGTTCCAGACTAGCTGATCCCGTGCGCGTTAATCCAATGTCCAAAGAGGCAAACTTTTATTTCTTGTTCTGTCGCAAAAAAGGTCCTTGGCTTTGTCTTTTTACTGCACTTATGTGATTGTGGTACACAAAAGAGAATAGCGCCCTTTGCCTCCAGAGCTTTTTCTACTTTGACACCGTCATATGGCCTAAGTTAACAGTATTGTGTGAAAGCTGAAATATTTATACACACCTTGCCTTCAGAGGGAGTTCTTTAGTAATGAGATATAACTATCCTGACTGTATGTTTGCCCTACAGACTATTAATAGGTTTACCTGAATTAATTACAATATAGACTAGAACGCCTCGTGGCGTAAGACCACCACCCGTGGTGGGGGGGAATTCAAACCAGTCATTTTTTATGGGCAGCCTTCTCTAGAGTTTTGGCATTTTTCACATCTCACTCAACTCACCGGAATGTCTGAAAAAGATTGTAATGATGAATGATGTCTCTGTTCCTTCTGACTCTTTTCGGGTGGAGTTACAGATTCAACGCCGTCATTTTTGATCGCCAGCTAATTCAAGATTTTTGTTATTTTTCACATCACAGCTAACCCACCTCATTATCAGAACAAATGCATGCAGATGTTATGAAAGCAAATGTATGGGTTAATATATTCATGCATTTGTTCTCATAACAACCTGACTACTTAAAAAATTTTGATTATGACTGAACTCCTGCCTCTTTTTGGGTGGACAGACAACAAAATTCGTTGCCGTGATTTTTGATGACCAGCTAATTCTAGGTTTTTGGTGTTGGTCATATCTAAATCAACCGAGCTGACTCCCTACAAAAACTCATGAACATTGCTCAACTCCTCCCACTCTTTGAGTGGACAAACAATTATACGGTATATAGCTATTTAATTCTTCAACAAAAACATTATCACTGCTCTTTGCTCCGCATGCCGGTGATAAAAATTGTAGATTGCAATATTTAACTAGCGTTATATTTAGTGCACCTTTCAAAGAAATTAAGTTCAGCACTGCAATTAACTCTGGTCTTTTGTCCCGGTTGGAAATATGTAACCCGTTTTCATCCTGGAATTTTGTATCCATCTTGGAAAAATCATGCAAATATCATGGAATTTTATTTTCTTCAAATGCTGAGAACCCTGCCACCATCTCGTGCTTGGGTTTCACGCTTCTTTCGGCAAACTTTGCCTATGTTCTATCGTCTTTGAGTCGTCAATTACTTCGTGTAAGGATATTTGAACTACTCATCTATGCTACTAATACTATTACTTTTCTATAGCTAAGGTGCGCTCTTCTCTGTCAAAAGCAACAAATTCGATATTTCAGCAGTCGGAGCTCGTGCATTTATATTTCTCTGACGAATCCGTTGGTACACAAGGTCAGAACCTTGGCCCGAATAGAATACCTCATACCGGTACCTCAATTTTTACCATTATTTCGTCGTGGATGCGCATACTTACCGAAATTCATTGGGTCTGCGATGTCGGCGGGACTATGTTCTGAATTAACTACGGATTCGTTATGTCTAATTACAGTTATATCATTATCCACCTAACGGCTTTGGTCTCTATACGGTTGAGTGGGTGTGGTTGAAAACCGAAAAAAACGTTGTGATAATGTTAACGGGACGAGCTATTGGATACGTAGGTTGCCATACATTTCGTTTAGCCCCTTATGCCAAGCAAGCCTAAAATGATGTGGACCTAGCACTTGGTTGGGTAGGTATATTAATTAGTAATAACACCCTGTATGTGACCTTACAGATATGCTCCCTTAGTATGGATTCGTGTGTCGTTTGCTTGCCTCTGCCAAGGAGATTATGTTTTTGTCGGAGTTTGTCTGTCACCTAGGTAACTCAGAAATCCAGGAACGGATCTTCATGAAGTTTACAGCGATTGTTAGGTATATTAGGAATAGATGATTAACTTTTGGTGAAGATCCGTTCAACCTGATTCTTTGTTTGTCTTTTTTTTCTCTGCAACGTAACTCAAAAAGTTATCAACGGATCATCATGACAGTTTCAGGATATGTTAAGAATGTTACGAGAAGTAAAGCACCAAATTTTTTGTGACGATCCGTTTGTCCATTCGTCTCTGTGTTGGTTAATAGCATAACCCCAGCAGTTATGAATGGATCTTCATAAAATTTTGCTGGAACTGTTAAGTATAACTTACAAATTTTTGTTATCTATTCGAGCGTTTGTGTGTTTTAACTCTATATATTTGTCTTAGTGTTTATCAGTACATCGCTGAAAAAAATTATGAACGGATAAAAAAAATACAAGAACTATTAGGAATATGGAGAGACACCAATGGCAACATTTTTTGGGCGATAAAAAGAAATCCGGGATTCAGTTCCAATTCCAGTTTTTCATTAACATTGCGTTGCTTGGCGGAGGTATATGCTTTCAGAGTGTCTCTCCAGTTCGTCAACCTTTCATACTCTTAAAAAATTCATTTCTCGCTGGAGATCTCGTGCTGTACGTCAGACATCGGGGCTCGTTGTAAGATTTATTATTATTATATATTTTTTGTAATGCATGTGCCACAGAATATTGTGTCGTGAAGGGGCGGTATCTTGGCGAATTTTTACTCTTTACAGTATATGAAAGACCTTATAGCTGTTACATGACGTTCATTACTATTGCATCAGCTAGTTTTTCCGATCTATTAAAAACACTATTGTAAATCCCCGTGAGAGGGCATTGCATAAGTCATAGGGTCTCTCTTGAGTTAGATTAGTTAAGTTTGTCTATTTTATGTGATGGGTAGCAGCGACGCTAGGGAGACGTTGTAGGCTACTTTAGCCACATCTAGGCTTTCGCACTTCTTTCCTTCGAGCACACATTCTTTCCTTCCAATTTCATACTTGTGGCGATTATGACTTATTATTTTCTTCCTCTTTCTTCCAGACTTGCTCTTCTCATGCGCGTTGATACCGTGTGGGAATATCCTCGTGTACGAGTTCCACGTTTCTGTCGGCATATTGTATGCCCCTTCTTTCATCCTCGGTGAGCTCGCCTTCGTTGTAGAAGCGAGGGTTAAACCATAGGTATAGGTGCTCAATATAACCCCATAGGCTAGCCTTAGTTTTTAACTAGTTCTTCGGGTCTCCTTCACTTCGTGCCCGCTGTACTCCTATTTTTGTACTGTTACTTGTCACTTTGTTGTTATACCTGTGCATTCCCGACTTGCTGTTCCCATACACGGTAGTTATGTGTGAGAACACCGTGCCTGGGTTCTACGTTTCTAGCGACATACTGTATGTCCCTTGTTTCTTCCTTTGTTTTGCATTTTCTTGAATGAAACGCAGACTGCGTGAAATAGGAATAATCAAGAAGTGAGATCTTGCCAGACAAAAATTTTTGCGTGAAATAGAAGGTGCGTAAGGTAAGATGGTGAAAGTATTGGAAGTTATTCTGTATTACCATAAAGTAAATTAAAGGGATGAAGCGATTAGGAAAAGGGAAAAACTACCCTCGATTTAAAGGGAAAGAAGAAACTCCCTATAAAAAATGACCATGTCCCAGCTCTGGTCATTTTTTATAGGGAGTTTCTTCTTTCCCTTTAAATCGAGGGTAGTTTTTCCCTTTTCCTAATCGCTTCATCCCTTTAATTACCGTCGTAGTTGTCTTCAACTTTGAACGAACGTTTTTTTCCCTCTTTTTGACATTACCGTCGTCGTGGATGGCGAGGTTATAATATCGACTAAAGCAAAATTCATGTTATTTAACTATTCTGACTGTTAGCTGATGAACATCTGTGACGTGTCGTGTTCGCTTGAAAGCGTATCGAGAAGTTCGCTATGGAAGCATACCTAGGTACTGTACTGATGTTTTCGGCGTTTCCGCTTAGGCGGCTCCTCCTGTGGTCAGTAGTTTTCTCTTGTACTTCGCTTCCGGCGGTTATGAGCACTGCTGCAACTGTTGTTCTTTGGTATTTCCGCCAGTCAAGCGAAATTCGCTGATTTGGAAAAAAAACTCGACCTGGCTTTGCGAACCGAAAACCCCAATGCATCCAAGATATAACTCCTTACTTAGCCTTTGAACTCTTTCTCCAGAACTTCTGGTCATACGGTGATATTTTCACTGAATTGGTGTTGCTTGATGTGATTGCTGATACGTGCTAACTATGGGCTTATTCGATTAGATCATCGAAGTCAATCTAAGCCACGTTTAATTCCCTTTTTCCGGAACTGCAAACTGAAACTTTGACTTCACTTCGTCGCTTTAAGTCATATTACAGATGATAGAAGCAGCCCGATTCTGTCGCGTGGGCTAAAAGCGGAATGTTATAATAGAGTAAGATTGAGTTCTTGAAACTCTTACAGTACTCGATTAAGGGTCAACGCCTGACACTCATACCAACTGGACGAAGCCAGCGCATCTCTCAGGAGTTTTTACATGTTAAGTGGACTTGGCTAGAAATGCATGCGCATGTTTGGTCAAATTAGGGCTTCGAGGCTTGACTTCTTTGAAACACCACACAGGTGCACTTGCTTCAGTCCTCTGAATTGAGTTTTAGACATTGTGCTTTAGTAGGTTACCTTTGAAATTTCCAGACACTCAGTCTTACTTTACTAAATGATGCTTTCAGCAGGCACTCGTGTTGCTTCTCACACTTGCTACACGAGTCAGGGTGACAAAGCCAAAGCTTCTGTCAGAATTTTGGAAGAGTCAAGCGTCGGTTTAATTTCGGTGTCCAATCGAACACGCCCGATAACGAACCAGTCGAACGCGTCCTACATGTGTTATAACTAAAAATATATCAAAACGTCACTATTGGATTCGCTCACTGATGTGTATACAAACCACATAAAATTATACCATACCAAAAAGTGATTGATTTCTGGAAATGATGTCCTCTTTGAAAGAAGGAACGTCCTTCTGTTTGTGATTCAGATTCAACATGGCAGCGACCTGGAGTTAGGCTGCGGCGCCATTAGTAGCGGTGACAGGTAGTACTATTTCCCAGTCTGTACGTCATCTGTTGCAACGATGATGGGAGTGCAATAAGTAGCTGTATGTTTAAATCATACTCTAACTCAGCATTATTTACTTCAAGCAACAGCGCATGGGTTGGCTACATTCTTAATTTTACGCTATCGTAGTATAGGCCTAAGGGGTACCATGGGTAGGGAAAGGGTTAATCATTTTAGGAGTTACCAATACGAGCGCTCGAGTTCATTCTTTTTCATTATGTTACACTAACTTAGTCTTTAAAGTAGCTGCGCTGGGCTTCAGTTGTTCTCTCTTGTTGCTTGGGATAATTGCGTTGCTGTGGGTGTGGCTGCCGGTTGCGACAAGTTCCTCAGTCCTTGGCTGACCGCAGAATCGCCGTGCAGCTGTGGTCCTATAGCCGCGTCCTTCTCACTACTGCGCTGTGGTGAAGTTCTCCAAGCATTGCGTACCTGCGACTATTGGAAGAATAATGGTGACGTGTGACCGACCTGTGCAGTCGATTTTCCTCAGTGTAAACTATCTAATATTCGTAAGCTATGCGAGCAATGCCGCCCTCTACACAATCTGAGATAATTGTGAGGCTGAAATACATGCGAGTCATGTAACCGATTCGTCGTGGTATACACAATCTGAGATAATTGTGAGGCTGAAATACATGCGAGTCATGTAACCGATTCGTCGCGGTACACACGATCTGAGATAGTTGTGAAAGAAAAATATGCGCGTGATGCCGCTTCTGGTGGACGATGCACTGTGGGTTAGTGACAGCCGCACTGTAATACTCTCGTGGCTCACAGATATGACTTTCAACTTATGTTTGTAAGGTTGTGGTGATATAAGTAATGTAACACACGACTAATTATTCGAGTTAGCCGTGACCACCGCGTGCGTACCGGCAATTTACAAACTGTAATAAATATATTCCTGTCGCTTTTCCACGCCTTGAATACGCTACATGTTTGTAGACAATGCAGCCAGGGAAGATTCAACTAAGACTAGGCTACACCGAAACAAAATTTAAAGCCGCCGCAGCGCCGCCTCGCGGATAAATTGCGATTTTAACTTCTGCGGCGACACTGGTTTTTGACATGGTGGTTACTTGTGTTTTCACCAAAACCCAAAGTGTACAGCAAAGCACAACCTCACGCGACAAAAGTCTGACTTGCGCTTCCCTGGCATGCATGACACGCGATGTGCAGACGGCCAAATCATACCCTGCGCTGTCGCCAGTACAGCACTCGCTTTCGCTTTGCTGCAGCTTACCGTCATAATGCTGTAAACGCTATGGAGAAGAACCGATGTCGCCGTAACGACGGTGACGATGCATTGCAGTGTTGGCCTGTGAGGGTCGTACGAGCTGTGTTAGGTAAAAAAGTGAAGTCAATTAGACTGTACCCCCAGCTGGGAAACCCGCATGCACTGGTTTGTGCTGCGGATGTAGACCAACAGGCCCCAGAGGAGTATACAGCTGCAGTCGACCACAGATGTTTAGAGCTATGGCGCCAGTGGCGGAAGACTATACGACAATATCTGCGACCCCCCAACCCTCCCCATTGCTGGGGAAGGTCAGTTGCAGACCATCTGGCACGTGCGTATTGCTGTGCGTGCCGCCCGTCTTCATTTTGTCGTCAGCGTTCATAGAGAACACTTGCCTACCCCCGCGTTTCATTGGCCAGAACTGTGTGGCTTTGCTCGTGTGGAATTTGCGTGCAAGAATGTGCTGTTCATTGGTGTGGGCGTGATTCTAACATATCAATTTGTGGAGTGTGCTGAAAAGATGAAAATGCTTACAGTGTTTTCTTCGAAGTACCTCCAGGAATAGCGACCAACAGGTGATAACCGCTTTAGTTTGAGGAAGAAGTAGACACTGATCAATTGATAGGAATTTGAACTTTAAAATGCGTATCGTTCATTTTGCATTCGCAATGGACTCGCGGGGATCGCATTAACTTTGTTAATTTATTGTTTCTGTTCTTTGAATCTTCGCTACCCTGAACTGTGAATGCGAAAGTTACTGTGTTGATTACGCAGTAAAAGCATCAAACTGCTCGCATAGAGAATGGCGACTTTTAACTGAAATATAATAGTGAATCAGCGGTGCAATGATTGGAGACCACAGTGGTGATGTGTGGGAAATAAGCAGTTAGCCATCAATGCTGTCGACAGAAAACGTGTATTATTTTCTATCACAGAAAACTTGCATGTAATCGGGGTAACTGAGATCATCGTAAATTTCTACCATGCCAATTTACGTTTCAAGCCTTAATTTTACAAAAAAAAAAAACTGTAATTAATGGATGTCGTTTGCTACAGATTGAGCGACCCTTAACTCACCTCAGCTAAATCTAGACTTTCGGGACTTGTTGGACATCTTTCGTACCCTCCTTGCTTCCTCCCTTCTGTTTCCTGATCTGTTCCATCTTCCATGCGCGTTGATCCTGTGTGGAAATCTCCTTGTGCATGGGTTCTATACGCTCTCCTTGCCGCGCTGTATGTCCCCACATCCTTCTGATCATCAACTGCTTCGGCTCAGGACGCGATATCTCCTCACTGTTATTAGTCGCCTCTTGGCGGCCGTATTTCCTTAGCATCTGTTCTTTATCTTGGCATCGCAGTAACTGCTTGTTGAGCGACCGTAGCGTGCGCATTGGCTTCTCTCTGAGAATGGGCCTTTCGGCCGTCTATTGCAGTCTGACTACCCTATGTAATCGCGTCACTCAATTTGTGACTGTGTTCGTGCGCCTTTTTCCTTTGTTCTTTTCTAGCGAAGGTATCAAAACGCTCCAAAGTGTCACGGTACCCTGAGAATTGTAACTAGTATTGGTTACATACTTTTTCTAACGAACAAAAAAAGAATTTGCGGCTGTAAACCCATCATACACTTTTTTGGTTATTATTACATATTCATTTTCAGTAGAATTTCAGTAGAATGTAACTGTTAAAGCTATATTCACGCTTCAAAATCGAGCTTTCAAAATTCATGAATCAACTTTCCATAACAAACATGAACGAAGACAGACAGGTATTCTCCAATTTTGCTTTCTGTAACAGATAATGCGCATTGATTCATTTACACGCATGTTTAGATGCAGGAAGTAATACATTTAGTTCGGTAACAACGACTATTACCGCCGAACATCGACTTGTGTGACTATTATTCTAGCTTGATGATGACTGTTCACATTCTCACTTCCGCGGCCTAATCGCACTTTCGCTCATGGTGTCCATTCGTCCATATTCGACAGCCTACTTTAAAGTAGTACTTGATCAAGGAAGTAATTTTATCGGCAATGCCTGTTTCCTTAAGCTCTACATGTATATAGCTCGGAATACAGTATTTACTCTGATCGGATGTTAGGTCTTTCACTTCGCTTGTAAAATATGACGGATACGAAGTCTAACGAACATGTTCTATGCGATTAAAATCGCAATAGGCACCTAGTAGATTGGGTA
>LQNS02278160.1:25427573-25447267 GCA_001587735.2 Parhyale hawaiensis
TAAGCGTTCTGACATCCTCGGATGCAATTGCTGATGTTACCATCTCGCCATCCGCGGATGCAGATGCGGATATTCGCCCCACCACAAACACACACACTCTCTCTAACGACGGCAGTTTGTACAATGCTTGGGAAGAAAACTTAGTTGGTCTCTATTGACAGGGACAGCGCTTGCACACATTTCAATCCAAATGAGAATGCAGCTTTCAGCACTATGGATGAGTTTAGTGTACAGTGATAAACATGCACAACCGCACCTCCATTGCTGCATATGCCGATCTTCAGCGGATTTTACAGTTCTCACATCCGCGAATGCGATTGCGGATGTTAACCATCTTAGCATCCGCGGATGCAGATGTTGAAAAAGGTGCGGATGTTCCGCGGATGCGAATATTCGCCCCATCACTACTTGGTATTCATAGATCAGCTTTTGTTTTCATTCTAAGGAGTGCCACGTTCAAGACACCTTTAATTTTATCCACACTTTTGTTAGTTTTCAGTGAGCAAGTTATTGTGAACACTGTCAACCGGGATATTTTTCTTGCTCTTTACCCATACATATACATTGGGTATTGTCTAAAGAACTTTACAGAGATTTTTTGCATACTAACCTAACCATCCTCGCATTTTGCTTGTATTTTTGTTGATGATGCCTGCTTGGTCATATTTTCATGCCTTGTTGTCTCTGCGCCCAGAAGTATACCTATGGAAATTTTCTGTGCTTCACAACCCGATATTGGATTTCGTTATCATTATGAGTGCCATCACAGGTGACATGCGACGTTCCTTGCTACCTACCGCAACTGTTTACTTTTTCGCAGGATGATTGATGGGATGCGTGTCGTAACTCCTACGTATTGCAGTTAAGTTATTTGAGAAACACCAAAACTGTGACTGTCCGCTCAAGAGGCTTGGGTTGGGCCAGAGGGTTAGATTCACGTATCCTATTTTATGGGGAGCAGCGATCCATACCCCGGGGACTTTGTATAGGTTACCTTAGCCATCAGCCAGACCCTGAAACACGTCTTCCCTCCGTGCCCACTTTGCGGCTTTCCGCTCTTGTAGTTTTCCTGGTGTTTTCTCTCTTCGTTCTCCACTTCCTGTTCTACGTGCGCTGATCCTGTGTGAAAACACCCTCGTGTATGGGTTCAATTGGGCCGAAGTTGACTCAGGACATTTTGGTGGAAGAAAGGGCTTACTAAATTTTGTTAATTAAAAGTATTACTATCTGGAGGCGTCACAAAGTAAAGAGTTGAAGCTTGCGTCGTTTTTTTGCAATCGTGCATGTTTGATTATAGAATCATTTGATACCATTACTCTTGGAAGGGGGGAGCATTTGCTTCTTTTTCATAAAAAAAACCCTTGAGAGCATGAAAATATGAACAGCGGATGTATGATGACAATTTGTAGGCAAATGTTTGAATTGAAAATTCTAGCTACATAATAACATATTACGTTAACAGTTGTCTGGATTTGAATAGAATGTATGTATTCAGAGATGTCGTGCGTCGTAAAATGCGATCTTTGCTTTGGCGTCTAAGCGTTCTAACTCTGATGCCTGTAATTATTGAACGCATTACCGCCCATCACAGCACCTATACTTTTATTATCGTCATTGTGGATGGTGCGAGTAAACTGTGATGAATTTTAATTTTCTTCCATCGCTGAAACAGAAATGTTGTCATAAAATTACCCATCAAATTTCATTTGCATTTTTTACTCTATCAATAAAATTCAATGAACGTTCTCAATGCTTCTACTTTATATCAAATACGGTACACCAATGACATTTTGTCGCGGTGCCTTCTTATCAGCGTTATTAACTGCGTACTTCGATTTGTTGTCAATGTACCTACCTTTGTTATGACTTGTCTTGCATCCCAGGGTATCGGAGTCGGATGATGAAAGATCCGACTCCGACTCCTTGTTCCCCAAGAACTCCAGACTCTCTAGCAAAATCACCGTCTCGTTTGTCTCACTGACCCGGCAACGTTCATGCAATTGTCTGAACAAGTTTGAATTTCTACGAAATTTGCCACTCCTGGTGGCACTTGCATAAGTAACACTGTGGTATCATGGCTACGAGTATATATATATATATATATGTGATGCAAACAATCATACGATCGAGTGTGACGTCATCGTTGTCGCCAATTTTCTCGTGAAAATACGGAAAAAATACCCTTTTGCGTGCATTTGTCCGTGACACGATCCATTCGCACGCGGAACGTGCTTAGCGGATTTGCAGCCCGCATGTCGGGACCATAATAAAAGACGGTGAAAGGATACAGTAGCGTGCACGACGTGCGTACCGTACTGCTCGTCCGATAATCAATTTGTGCTTTGCGATTGCACTGTTGTGTCTCCAGCGTTATGCAACTTGTAGGTACATTATTGTACGGCCTATAGAAAATGCCCGGCCTGTCCCAATCATGAGATGTACAGATATAGATTTGACGAACTTGTGTTCACACAGCAGGTTTTGTCGATCTAAATTAGTTTGAAATGGTGTTACGCATTCGTAAATATTGTGCGTGTCTAGAAATAAATTAACCTAGTGTTTTATTTTTTGCTATGTTTAACCTTTAGCAACTCGAGTCCCCGCGAAAGCCCGCTGCTCGTAATAGGCGCAACCTTAATTAACGCAACAAGCGTATGATAGCCTAACACAGCAAGAGTATGATAAATCCGTTCATAGCTTATCAAGTTATGTTGCTGGCAAGCATTGTGTCAGACATTAGTCAAAACAAACAAACCGGTCATCTCCAAAATTTGATCATTTATGTTTTTTGCCATTTCTAACAATTCTTGTGAATTACATGTGGATTCGTTCATAACTTTTTCAGTTATTTTGCGCACAAACATACAATCAAATACAGAGACAATTGGAGGAAAAAAACCATCACAAAAATTTGTTTGTTTACTCTTTGTGATTTATCTAACAACTATGTAAATTTTGTGAGCATCCTTCCGTAACTTTTTGAGTTATGGTTCTAATAATAAAAGAGGTAGACAATTAATGAGTTGAACGGATCTGCACCTAAAGTTGATCGCCTGTTACTCTTAACATTCCTGACAAATTAAGTATCCCTCTAGATTTTGTAAAGATCTTTCCATAACTTTTTGAATTATCTTGTTGACAGACAAACTCGACAAAAACCTAACCTCCTTGGCGGAGGTATTTAAAATAACCGAATACGCTTCAGAAATGCAAGCAAAGAAGTGCATGGAGCGACAGGAAGAGCTGCACAGCAGCAGCAGGGGACCCACAGCTAGGGGTGTGTCTGCTATCTGAGGCTATATAGCAGCGCTGGTGCGGCGACCCCTACGTTGCAATGGGTCAGCACCATTTGTGCGGAAGCTCTCCCACTACCGCAGTTTTCGCTCTCATTTTGCCTACAAATTAGTCCTTATGCTGCCCATTAGCTTTGGTCCTGTGTGAAAATAGGCTATTCGTGTGCACGGGTCCCACGTTTCTAACGTCATAGTCGATGTCCCTTTTTTTTATTTTTTATCCCTTTATTGTTTTCGGAGGAGGCTTAACCTAATCTCTATAGTCATCAAGAGTCTTTATATTCACTTGTTGTCCACGCCAGAACCTTGTACTGATTTTGCTAAAAATTATGTACCGTCGTTATATACTTGTATATTGTAGATTATGTTGAATTGTACTGATAGTCTTTATTCTCTTGCTCCTCTTTTCTCCTCGTTATCTCTCATGGGCCGTATTTGCTGGTTAGGCTAGTCCCTATGGAAAATTATCTACGTCCAGTGGACATCGTATTCATTAGAGCTACGTGGGTTCTATTTGTAACCTGAATCTCAGTTATTACTTTCGCAATGTATTTCTGTGGACTGTATGTTTCCTTCCGATTTTCCAAGTCGTAGCTACCAAGTCTTTACTTTTTACGGTACTTTTTCTCGATTTTTATTCCGGAGTGCGGGTTGTTTTTGTTGTTGTTGTTGGGTTTACATTTTGCCTCGACGTACTGAACGTCCCATCATCCTCATCGTATTTACAGTGTGCTCTAAACATAATTTTGATCCTCCTTTAACTTTTCAGTTTGTGTTCAGGGATTTTTATATTGTACGGTAACGAATGATAGCGTTTCCTCTTGTCTTGCTCATTTAAGCCGTGATACTTCACTTTTGTGCATAGCCTATTTTAATTCTTTTGAAAATTCGCCATCGTGGTTATGTGCATGCGGTACTTTTTAGACGTGGAATCCCTCTCTTGCCCATGCTTGAATTCCATTCATACCTGAACTCCTACGTACGTGCTGTACGTATATTTAGACGTGATAGTTCCCTATTGCATGCATGCCTGTGAATTCCCAAGAAAACTCAAGATTTCAGTGATGTGCGTATTTTAGCGTGACATTCCTCCCGTGTGTTGGTTGGGTGGTCTCAGTGTTGTGAGTCTAATAACCAAGTCATTCATAACAACTCCGTAATTATTGTCTACGCACCATCATCTGTTGCGCCGACCCGTCCTGCGTCTTTTGTTGCTGGCCCGGCGTGAGTGATACGCCGGGTCTCTGCCGCCTCCTTCAGTAATCTTATGAAGTTCTTAATTCTGGGAAGGACTAACGGGTCACCTGGCCGGTAACGATATTCCTAAGGTGAGGCGATCGCTTGCTTTTTGTGATGAAAGTTGAATGGTATTGGCGTGCCGAGGTGCTGATACTCTTTCGGTAGGTGATGTTAAGCTATCAATCGTTTTGCTTTCGGAGGGAGTTTGCGTGCCAGGATGGTAATGATATTCCGGAGGCAGGGGCGCTTTCTTGGCGTTTACTTTGAAGAATATTAGTATTGTGTCTCGCTGGTAATATTCCTTACCCCAGAAAGTGAGGCTATATCATAAGTTCCATTGGCGGAGTGTAAAAGAAGTCAGCGTGCCATGCTGATAATGCTGCTCATATTCATTCGTTACCCGTGAAATGATCTCGTAGTCGGCGGCTTTAGCCTGTAACGATATTAATTGGATAGGAAATTTAGGTTCTCGTACGAAATGAGTTTGACGGCAGTCGGCACGCGTCCAATTGGTATACTAATTAATGCTCTTGGTGAATCGTGATTGATTATCCAGGACGGAATCTAATGATTATCTTAGTTTCTAATATCCCTTAGTGGAGGTTGCATTTCTTTTGAGGGAGATCCGCGTGCCATGCTGGTAACGATACACTTCATGATTGGCTGATGTTCCTTAGGTTGGGCTTTCCATCGCTTCTTAGCCTACTGTGAAGTTGGAATTGAGTGGACGTGCCTCGGTTCTTGGGGTGTGTCTTATGATGAGTATTGTTATGCATTCCTTAATCCAGTCGGCTATATTCATGTAACAAATCCCTCTGCGGTAAGATACGCAGATTATGTAGCTAATATTCCCGAGTTAGATGTTGTCCTGCATTACGGGAGGTGGCTGGTGTAGTATTAGACGGCCTCAATCTCTCTTTTTCCATGTTGCGCTATCATTTTCTATAATGCCAGTCATATTAAATCCAAATAAATGATCGTGCTAACTCCTTGGCTGAAATGTGTTAGGCGATTTTCCGATATTGTTGCCCTCGTAGACATTGGATAAATCCGATAAGGAGCTAAGTTATATAAGCTGCAGCCCGCATTTTGTGAAAAGTTGTAAAACAGCGCGAGTCGACGTACCCAACGAAGACGTTCTTTATGCTGTAGATTTTGATCCAGTGTCTACTGATTAATGCGCTCATGCCGCACTCGAGCCAGGTTTCCAAGAATTGTCGAGGGGAAGCAGCAGTATTCCGTGTATTTTTTTGCAGCTTATGTATTAAACGTGCAATGATATTGCTGCCCACAAATTTCAGTAAAAAGTAAAAAAAAAACCTTTTCATTGTGGGAAGAACTATACTTAGCATATTATTGTTCGTAAAGCGTAAGCAAATCTTTCTTTTAATAGGTCTTAGACAAATGAATTCTACTAATGCTGAAAGGTAAAGTTTTCACTTCCGAGAGTTCTTATAGTTGCAGCTCGTCGGATGGAATTAACTTGCTAGTTATCTTCCGGTGACATTTGCTTGCTTTTTTGTGAAGTAAAACTCGAAGGCTTCAAGAGGTGTTTCGTTAACACTTCAGGACGCAAGTTGACCGCTATTCGTCCTCTTTTTTTTCAAAAGGAGCTGCAAATGTCATAGGTATAATCGAAGATTATTATTTAAAAAATATCCGCTTGCGTTTCTAATCCAGGTTCTTTTGTATATATATATATATAATGGCTTATTTTTCCAGCAGTAAGTGTTCTTTTATGATCCTGTGCGTGAATCTGTAAGTACTCTGCAATAAAGTGCTTTATGTTATTAGGCTATACTAACTTGAAATCTCTACCTTCCTTTATTAAACTAAATTGAAATCTCTACCTTCTTTTATTAAACTAAATTGTAATCTCAACTTTTGGGGTGATGACGGGCATCTAATGGGACACCATTGTCGATGTCACATATCACGTCGACGTGGTCAATGATAGTAACTCGATTCAGAACTATAAAGTTAAATAAACCTATGGCAACTCGCTACGAAATGATACGTCCCATTATTGTCTGAACCTGAATGGGGTCGTGATGATCTGCGCCTGCCCCACGCTGAGTGGCTGGAGTACAAGGAAGTGCCTCAAGGCTGGTCAGGACCAAGACCTCAATGAACTCATTCTTGATTGCGGCGGCCCGCCTGAAGACGCGCAGAGCTCTTTGTCGAGCCTTTGCCGCTGCGAAACCCTTTAATAATTGTGGCATTATTACGGTCATTAAGTCAAGACTATGATAATAATTGTATAGTTACGTGAGAGCATGTAGGTACTTCTCTGAGTGGAGTGAGCTGGCCGTGTTTTCACTAGGGTTGCGGAGTCGGAAGCGAGATATTCAGACTCCGACTCCTGGGATTAGCAAGTGCCTAACTCAACTTCGTACCACCGCTCGCCAACATTCTGGTAGGATTTGACAATCAGGGTGAACTACTAAAGTAATATTGATGCAGACTCTAGGCGCCTGGAAGCTCCCAACTCTGTGAATCTGGGAGCCTTGGCTGACGGGGGGGGGGGGAGGAGGTTGTGTTGCCGGCAAATTGGCCTCCTGTAACGAGCATTTTTGCCATTGCTGCTCTTCTATATCTTTTTCCTGACTGGACTATGCAACCACTAGGCTATGCCACCTCGTTTCACGTGGCATAACGCTGAGTTTTGTCGTGTTCCTTTGTCTGCTTCACAGATGTAATGTGCTGACATTGACAGTTCTTCTTGGAGAAATTTTAGCTGGCTCCTACCTTTATTTCTAATTTTTTGAGGTAGCTAATGACTTAGCTCTGACGCTGTACTGGATTCTTATGGTAAATATGTTTGAAAGTTGTCTCGTATTCTCTAACTTTCATTTGTATATCGTTCTTCTCTTATGATTCGTTAATTGGTTTTCGAGTTTTGGGTAGTCGAGTTAGCTATAGCTCAGCTCAGGTGAAAAATTACATCAAATTTACACTATTTTATGACAAAGTGAGTGCAGGCGGGAGTGGATACTTACGAAGTCTCCCTGTACTTCAGAACAGAGTACAGGCGGGAGGGAGTAAGCTAACAAAACTGTCACTTGAGCGAAGTTAGAAAGCGAGAGGGGCGCTCTTCCGGTTGCTGCTCCGCTCGAGAGGGCGTCGCTCCCTCGACGTACCTACCACGGCGATGGATGCATGTTAGGGCCGTTCAGGTTAGGCGAGGTACATTAGGTAAGAATTGGGTTACACAGGATAGTTGAATTCGGGTAGTCGAGGAACTCGTAGAATATGCTCTGGTCGGGACCATCGCAAAAACCATCCCTGTTGTTATTTCAGGGCATCCGCAGTCTCTCTAGATGTGCCGCGTTACACCCAAGTGCTGTAGCGAGTTTCCTTCTCGAAATCTAGCATTTAGTGCTGCCGCAATAACGAGACCAGCTGTGAGGATTGTTTTATTTTTCCTGCGGCATTATTTAATTGAGCAAAATTGTTGGAGCTATTGAAAGCTCCAATTTCATTTTTTTTTCATGAAAAACTGTACGTCTCACTGTGCGATATGCTCAACTTAAATTGCCACGATAACCGCTAGGCCGATCGTTTTATAGTATAAGAGTTAAATTTTATGTGGAACTTGAATAAAATAATGTTCTTTTTAATCTTTTATGCTGTGGCTACCTATAGGCCTACATACAAGGTAGGTCAGTATAAATGAATAGTAATTAAACGCGGCACCTTTCCCTCAACCCATAATTTTGTCGCAGTTTTGTCCAACTACTACCGTACTATTCAATTTTAGGTAGCACTTAGGGGCTATGTATAGATATTGTTTACAGATATCGTGAACGGTGCAAAAGAAATTATTATCGTAGTTGAAGTATGTCGGTGTAACTTAAAGTTCATAAATTATATATAGCTAGCTACTTATTATTTCCCTGGTCAAAAAAAGTCTTCTCTTTTTTCGTGAGTTATAAAACAAAACTAATGCATAATCTATAAACTAAAAAAACCACCAGCTTTGCATAATAATATTAGTATAGGCCAAATGTGTGACCAGCACTTCAGTAGTGGTGCCTTGGGTAACCTGATACGGAGTCTGTCTGTCCTAGAGATGCGCCGGTTCTCTCACACGTTTTTATGTTCTCTCTCTCACTCTATGACCTGCGCTGTACTTAGTGCCTGTGCCTTTTAACTCCTGGACGTCCTCATATTTTGTGCACTATTTCTGGAAATTTTGGAATTCCGACAAGATGAGTATCTCGTCCTGTATTGTCGACCGTCTGCTGCATTTTACTGTTATTTTATAGTTTATTGATTTTTAATGTGGTAGATGTTGGATGTCTAAAGTCCGATGAAGTTTCATTTTAATAATTACTTCCTTTGGTCTAAAATAATTGTTCCACAGCCATAAATTTAATTTTACGTTATCAGTTCAATCTCAGCCAAATTATTTGCTGTTTTCATCAGCGGTTCAGTATTGGCCATGGCTGACCTACGTAATGGTACGTATTAACTTGTTAATGTAAATAACAAATAATTTGGTTGTGGAACAACTATTTCGGAACTGGAGTACTATATTTGTTAGTTTGCTGATTGAACGCACCTTACTTATATCAGTATACATAAAGGGTTTTATACATTTTTGTTTTTTGTCAATTTTTTGTATTGAATCGCTGTAGTTACTACCTTCCGCTAAGGAGGTTATGTTTTTGTCATGTTTATCTCTGTCTGCTTCTTTGTCTGTCACTAAGAGTAGTTAATAAGTTGTGAGGCATGTAAACAGTAACAGATGTTTAACTCTTGGTGAAAATCTGTTCATCTGTTTGCTTATCTGCCTATTTTTGTGAGTGCCATCACTAAAAAATTTATGGACGGATTTTTATGAAATTTAAATGACTTGTTAGGCATAATACGAACAGTAAATGATCCTTTTTGCGATGATCTGTCTGTTTGTTCGTGTGTTTGTCAGTGAATTTCATTTTATGCTTGTTGGCACAATAACGCAAAAAGTTATGGATGGGTCTTAATGAAATTGACAAGACTTCTTGGTAATGCTAAAAGACATAAATGATTAAATTTTGGTGGTGATCGGTTGGTCCGTTTGTGTGTTTGACTTATGTTTGTCATGATGTTTGTTAGTAGCATAACTCAAAGCGTTATGAACGGATCTTCACGAAAATTACAGAACCTATTAATACTATTGAAAGGCATAAATGATTAGATTTTTGTGTTGATCCAAAGAACGTCATGGTTTCAGTACCAATTTGAATTTGTCGTTAGGCTTCCGTTGCCTTGCTTGGAAGAGGTATGCGCTCTCAGAGTGCTCTCTAGTTAAAAATTTTTTTTTAGCCAGTTTGGCATTAAGACTGCACCCATTGATCGCGTACGTACCAGATTACGTAAATAAAACAGTGATTCAGTTTATTGATATGATCTGCTTGCCTAATTAATGTATTCCTCTCGACTGTAGCCATTCCCCGTATTTCTCCGCACCGTGCATCCATCACAAAACACGAGTGCGGTTTCTTGCTCTATGTTTAATTGCAGTATAGATACCATGCGGTTAATTGCACTAGAGATAGACGTCATTTCAGTGGCCGGGATCGCGGAAGTCGACACTGCTTGTTCGTTTGAAGAAACCCGGCGNCGTAAAGATTTATCAACTTTTTCCCGGGTAGCCATGCTTGCAGTACTTGCAATGTTTACATATGACGTAGGCAGTCTTCTTCTTCGGAAACGCAAGAAAATGGGGTTACTGAAGATTTAAATTACAATACGTATTTAAAAAGTGTCTTAATTCTGCTTACACTAAATTCATAATTATAAGTTACATATACATAGATAACTTTTTTCTTATCCTTCGGATCGTAATAAATTCCTAACCTATTATTAGGTATCCCAATACCTCTTTTGTGTTAAAATTTCAGCGTTGAACCTTTTACAGTTTTTGAGATATGAAATTTTTAATTTTTGTCCTTTAATTATGCTCGCAACTGTATATTACGAACAGTAAATGATCCTTTTTGTGATTATCCGTTTGTTTGTTTGTGTGTTTGTCATTGAATTTGATTTTATGCTTGTTGGCACAATAACTTGAAAAGTTATGGATGGGTCTTAATGAAATTTTCAGGACTTGTTAGTAATGCTGAAAGACATAAATGATTAAATTTTGGTGATGATCGTTTGATCCGTTTGTGTGTTTGACTTATGTTTGTCATAATGTTTGTTAGCAGCCTATTTAATACTATTGAAAGGTATAAATGATTAGATTTTTGTGTTGATCCAAAGAACGTCATGGTTTCAGTACCAATTTGAATTTGTCGTTAGGCTTCCGTTGCCTTGCTTGGTAGAGGTATGCGCTCTCAGAGTGGTCTCTAGTTAAGAATTTTTTATTTAGCCAGTTTGGCATTAAAACTGCACCCATTGATCGCGTACCAGATTACGTAAATAAAACAGTGATTCAGTTTATTGATATCCTCTCGACTGTAGCCATTCCCCGTATTTCTCCGCACCGTGCATCCATCACAAAACGCGAGTCGCCAAAGAACGAGATACAAATTAACGTCATATCTATGGTACGCCAATTAACGTGATCTCTATCTGCAGTAAAGTCACCGGCCCTAGCGCCTTCAGCTGTGACGAACAAGCAAACTTCTTACCCGGCGGCACTCTTACTTTAGCTGCAAGCATCGTTAATTAGACGCCCCCCAAACACTTAGCTTCCCATCGCAGTGACGGGGGCATTTCTCTTGGAGCGTTGCCTCTTGTTCTTCTCACCAGAAAATGCTTTTCTCTAGACCATTTGCTGACGTCGGGGGTCGCTTTTGTTCCCGTGCGCTCTTTTTCTCTGTCGTAAATGGTTAACTTGGCTGTCGCACCTCACTCTTTTCGATGGCGGGATGGATGAAGTGAATAACTCTTCCATAAAAATAGCATCATGGAAGTGGTCATATATATACAGTGTGGTCGCTTGCCCGGTAAAGGGTTTCGTTTGTTGCTATTTCCCATATTGTTTTCGTGTAGTTTTCCTCTGCTGAAATTTTTCAAATAAAGTCTATTGTTTCGTCAGGCTTGTTTGCTTCTACACCCCGATCGAAAAAACTAGAATGAGCGAATGAAAGATCAAAGCAATGCTGATATGCTTTTTTTGATAACTAAGGGATCGGATCGTCCAAAAGGAATTGTGCATCCAGACCAAACGGTAAATAAGCATTTTTAGTGGTTTACCAGGAAGATCTTGAAAGTCATTCGTATGCGAGTGCAACCGAACTTCAAGATCATCACCTGAGTGTAGCATCTCGACGATGCGCCTTGGTACACAGCAATTTCAGTGCCTGGACGAGTATATAGTAGGTAAAATAAGCTCCTGCCGCCGTATTCGCCAAATTTCAGTCTTGCTACTGTTCAATTTTTCCTAAGGTTAAGCTCAAAGGACACCATTTTGAACGTTAAAAGAACATTGAAGAAGCCGAAACCTACAAACTGAAGGCAAGTTTCAATAGTACCGATGTGAGCTCCAGCGCTGCTATGAGGAATGATAACGCCGTGCATATCCAGCCCTGTGGAGTTTTCCCAATGCAACTCTAACTCGTCGAAAGAGAGACCAGGATGGAGGGGTTGGATGGACAAAGTCCGACTCCAACTCCTGGGTTCTACCAGTTTTCGACTCAATTCTACCCCAAAAATGGTTTGACTTTTTCTAAACGAAAATAGGCCCGTCTTCACTTACCTATACTCCTGCTTTTAGCAGTTTCCGACCCCGAAAAGCTAGGAGATACTATGAATTAATCATTTCAATTGCTCGAAAATATGTGGAGCCCATCAGTTATTACCTACTTTATTTACACACCTTGTGTTTATTTTAGGTCAGTTGTCGCTCTTTCGGATGATGAACGTATTGACAAGTGGTCGCCACTTTTAAAATTTACATTGATCATTATTTATACCCCGATCGCGAATACCTAGTCTCTTTCTCTGCCGTGCCGCACGTTCATTTTTTGTCGTCACCGACCGTCTTTGTCGCGGATTTAAAACACTGTGTTTTCTGCCCGTCGCCTGGCAGCCGAGACGCGCTAGTTTTTCGCTGCCGCCGTCTCTGGCGAAATCATTTGCTGCTCGTGTGTGTGCCACTGTTGGTGTACTGTGTGTGTTTTTACCGCAGACACTTCCTTCTGTGTGTCACTGCTCACCAGGAGTTCGTATGATGAATGTACTGCGACATGTTGAAGGAAGAAAGCACCATTGAGGAATATGGTCCCTGAATAGGCAGGAAGGCAGGCAAGCTTTAGCTATCGTTATTATAAATGAACGCCTCACTTCAAGGTAGTTTCTTGTATCTGTAGTTCAGTTCTTGATGCTATTACCATATGTTTTATATATTATTTGTGTTGCCCGACTTATTGCCTCTCTTTTCGTGGGTTGCTTTGATATAGTGTGAGCTTACACCCGTGCATGGGTTCCACATTTCTCTTGACGGGCTATTGTCCTTTATTTCTTCTTCTCTGTGATGACCTTTATGGTGAAAAAAGTAAGTTTTTAGCTATTCAGTGTGTTTATGTATAGGTACCTATTTAAATTGTACATGGGCTCCTGGCTTTCTTCGACGTACCTAACTACGCTACGCATTTTTTCTTCCCGAGATATTCATTATCACGAGAATGGTGTAAAAATTAAAGTAACTAAACTGTTATGTATTCATCATTTATTTTATAGCAATTTATCCAATTTTAACGAGTATATATTATCTTAGGAATTTTCCATTCAGGTCTCGTATGCCCCTGCACTGATACCCCGCCATGCCCACAGAGAATATCAACACTCGGCTCGTGCACACCAGGGGATTGTCCCGACTGTTTCCTCCAGGCTTTTATTTGTATTTACATAGATCCGGGACGTGTGTTGGTTTCTATGGTGAAGCGGCGCTGTTTAGCTACTCCTTGAGTTTCTGATCAGTACTAGTGATGTCGCTGGTGCCTCAACCCGTTTTTGCCTGCTAAACTTTAAACTTTTCTAATGGACTTGCATCTTTTGACTATTTCTTCAGTTTTATTGTCACACTTGCTTTGATGTGTTTGCTATCTAATACTAAGAATGACCGTTGTGTGTTTATATACAGTATTTATGTTTATTTATTTACTAAAGGGCCCAGCCGTCAAAATGAAGGCAAATATTTTGTGATTGAGCTTTTTATTGTTCAGGTTCCCGGTATAGGTTTTGTTGTATTATAGGTCTCATCCCTGCAGGCCTGATCTTCCATTAGTGAAAAGCAAGCTGTACAACCATGGGTTTGCGATAGCAAAATATCCCCCCCCCCCCGTAAGATAAGGAGTGAATATCAGCTTGGAATTGATCAAGCGTTAAGTTGCACTGCACTAAGAAAAATATAGTTCAGTCAGAAGAATTCACTGGAAATGCCCAGGGCTCACCGTATAGGGGATACCAACTGATTGTTGAACTTCCAGCGTCAAAATTTTGGACGCGATGTAAATTCAATATAAAAAGGCGTCTGCTCAGCGTGAAAATTCAACTACGTAGGTACTTCGATATCATTCAGTAATGAAAGCCGGGATCCAGAGGCCAAGGATCCAGAGGCCAAGGATCCAGAGCCCGGGATCCAGAGGCCGGAGATCCAGAGCTATATTTGTCACCGGTACTCCAAGCGCTGAAATTGTATGGTATCTTAACTTGTTCTTCAGTACATGAATTTTCTCCTATTAAACTCTTTTAACTGCGTGACGGAGAGACGGACCAACATTGGAGCAAGCAAGCGACCAACAACTGTGGTTTATTGTATAGTGGACGATTTATTTATAGGTTTCGTATCACGCTCTTAACGAAATAGATAGGCGAAAAATAGGCCAGGTTGTAGATTTTGTAATTGAGAAGCTTTTTCTCGGAGATCGATGACCAGGTTGCTGAAGTGGAATCCTTATCCTTTTGTAACTGGATGCAGTTCTTGCTTGAAATAACTCTTGACAGTGAAACTATGGAGATATTTTGAGCTTCTCTTAGCTCGGTTATGGCATCTGATGTTTAGCACTTTCTCCAGACATAGAAACATACTGTACTGTATATTTGTTCTCAGTTCACGGCGTAAAAATTCAGTACCG
Organism: Parhyale hawaiensis; assembly: GCA_001587735.2. NCBI lineage: Eukaryota > Metazoa > Arthropoda > Malacostraca > Amphipoda > Hyalidae > Parhyale > Parhyale hawaiensis. The sequence continues at coordinate 25,442,176 of LQNS02278160.1, forward strand.
TAGCTGATCCATAGAGCAGAGACGAAGCTATGACATTTCACAGGGCAGCACATACATTTCTTTCTGCTTTCTGTCTTCTATTGACAAAGAATTTTCTCTTCAAGTCGAGTTATAAGAGAAAAAGCAGATGTACTGAAGGCTCATTGGTCTGTATCATGGATACGCTACGGGGAACTAAATATTATACGCTACGGGGAACTAAATATTTTACTTCAGTCATGCTTGCTGCTTACTAATGTAAAAGTTTTTTTTGCACCTCTTCTAAGGTTTGGGATGATTATACTACTGATTCAGGATGTCTAAAAGTCTGGAAAAGAGGGAGAACAGGGAAAACTCAGGGGAAAAATCATCCAGAAAAAAAAAACAGGGAAAACTCAGGGGAAAAAAATCACCCAGAAAAAAAAAAAACAAGGGAAAACTCAGGTAAAAAGGGACCAGGAATCAAATTACTCGGGGAATTTCAGCAGGGCAGTGGATGGTGTTCATTTTGTGGGGTTATCTTTATGAATGCTTCGTTTCTCCAGAGCCTGAACCAAATGAGGATTATTAATTTTTGTTCTGCAGTGCCGGGGAAAGGTGGACGACTTTCTAGCTTTATTTTGCAGCAAATCCTAATAATGTGAGGGTGATTTATAACATTTTCAGTCCCATTCAGCTCATAACCCAATGGTTATCACATTATTCGAGAGGAAAATTGATAATTTGAGACTCAGGGATATTAAAAAAAAAAAAAAATCAGGGAAAACTCAGGGAATTTTAGAAGTCCCGGTCCCTAGACACCATGCTGCTGCAGCTATATGATTTGACACCGAGCACTCATTTCTCAGGACAATTTTAGTTGGTCATTGTAGTCTATTCTCGAAAAAGATGTTAGTTACGGAAGTATGAACAATGACGACGAGTCATCACAAATGCATCGCTGTCATTTTTGGCAGCGCAGGCATTCTAGTTTCTAATAGGCGGTTTCTAAAATTTGTGTCAACCCCAATAGTGGCGCAGATAATTTGGCACTGTTTTAGTTATTTTTACTCTAATTCTATTACTTCTCTCCTTACCGTGCTCTGTTAGTATTTACAAACATTGCAGTGCAATATGGGCATGGTCTTGCTGATGGAATTACTGTGCGACATTATAGGTACTGTACGTATCATGCGTGCATGTATAGATCACTTACACACATCCATGTGTGTCCTCGAAGCCTTCACTGTACATCTGCTGCTTGTTCCATCGCTTGTGCCCAATACTCCGTCTTAACTGCGTCCTATTTTCCCCTCTTTTACTCTAAATCTGCTGCCTTTGGGGTCGCTTATTCTCAGAACTGTCTCGACCGCTTCACATTTTTCCCTCGATGCATCCTACCGCAATGGCCTCTACAATGCTGTGCCCCTCTATTGGCGTCAGAATATCCGCTCGGTATCCCAAACTGTAACGTCACAAGGGACAGTTCCAGTGTTGTGTTGCTTCGGGTAACGAGGCCAATCTAAGGCTTTTCTTTCCCTCTCTTGACTCCTTCGAGGAAGGCTTGAACAAAAATATATTAATTTCTCTGCGAGAGACGGCGCTGGTTGTGGTGGCCACGGATAAGGTTAGATAAATTTAATTAATTTTAAGTGATGTAAAGTTAGGTTAGATTATAGTAACTTGTCAGTGGTTATTTATTCATTTTCTACGACTGTGTTTGCTGTGAATTGTCCAAGCACCGGTGGAGACTACGCAGACTTCCTGTAGTTTCTCTGCCCACTCGCTGTAGGCACTTCTATCCTTAACATTACGGGAAGACTTTCGTTCGGTGAACCTCTGTTTTCCTCATTTCTCTTGCGCCTACTTTTTATTTAACTGTCGTACTTCTACTTGCTTGTCTATTCGCGATAATGCTAATTTTTGCCTGACGAGCATTTTCTTGTCAGATGGTAAATTTTCCTATAGTGGAGTTATGGAATCCCAGGGATTTGGTGAGTCACCGTCTGGGGTTCGGTAAAAGTCGTGACACACTGCGTGTGTACTGATGAAATATCTGGGTACCCCTGTTATCAATTAGAAAGTCTCTTTTGCTTTTACCGCCCGCCAAAACGTAGCTAAGCTGTACGAGCTGTATAGGTGCCAGTGTGAGGCGCGATTCGTGTGTCCGCGCCCGCGACCAATATATCTGCATGGAGATTCAGCGCCTCTCAGACCCTCAGCGTAGAGGTTGTGCATGAGAAAAGCTCCCTTAGGAAAAACATTATGGAAGTAACCATGTATGGTCACTAGTCCGGTGAAGGGTGAAACAGCATAGAGGAGCCCCCACTGGTCCTCAGCACCAGGTAAAAAAGCGAAACCTTCCAGGATTTCACATTTCCTTTGGGTGTAACCCGTTAGTTGCTTTTTGGTGTGCGCTTTTGCCACAGTTTTTATACTGAGCCTATTATGTCGTCACCAAAGGGGAGAGGAACAAGGCCATAGTTCACACGCCCCCCACTCAGCTGCCCGACCTCGTGCACCTTCCTGTTCTATCGCGAGTGTCGCAATGCATTGCTTGCTGTTGCTTGCATTGACACCACTGCATCTGTAGAGCCATTTTTGTCTACCGTTGATGGCCATAGGTGTGTTTCCAGAAAATGTTGTAGCTGGAGGACTGTTTATGTTCAGTATCGTAGAGTTCGTTGGTGGAGTTTGTGCTGTAGTTGCGAGCCAACTATAGATGGTGTCAGACGATGGGTAAATGACGACACGGAAGCCAAATTGGCTTTATTTTGGGACTTCGGCATAGGCGAAGATAAAAGCAACGCAGGGACTGAGTCACGATCCCTCTCGTGCCCGCGAGTCGGACCCGTGCACGATAAAAATTCATTTACTCAGTCGAAGCTCCCTCCTTCGGTCCCAAACTTAAACTAGTTAGAATTGAGTAACTCTTATAATAGCTTTATTTCCCCCTGGCTGATCAAGCAAGAAAATTATGAAACTCCACCTCTTGCGTAAATGTTATGATCGCTATCTTCTTGCAAAAGCCTATCTTAAGGGACTAATTAATACACACAAGTTAGCTAACTCTCAGAATTGTACCATTGGTGGGCTCAGAAATTTCAGTGTCCGTGAAATGATCATCTGTATCCCTCAAATCCAACATCGGTTAGCAGGAAACGTGATAAGCTTCAGCAAACTTTAGCAACATATAGTGTCAAATGTATATAGTGTAGGAGTCCTCTATTATAATCCTCACTCAGTAATTCACTGCAATCATATCTGCAAGGCTGTACATTCATACTGGTAAAGTCATGTACCACATCGCTTTACACGTCGAGCGATCGAGGTAGTCGACGGGAAACTGTTTTTTCAAGATGGTATAGTACCAAAATCCTTCACTGTATCGCCACTGGGCTGTTCACACGTGAAGTGGTACGAGTAATTGTAGCACTGTGCATTCAAAGTTGTAGTCATTCACATCTTCCGTACAGGTTTGTTGCGAGCTTTTGCTATTAGCTGCAGAACTAGTTATCTTGAGAGTTAAAGTCGGTATAATCTGCAAGCGATGGCGTGCGCCGTCTTCCCGATGCCCCATTGTTCTGCATGCAGTGAATTTCAAGAAGTTGAATCGTACCAACTCTTGTTCTGTAACTACAAGGTTTATTCTTACTGATAGCCTCAGCCAGAGCGTTTTCTGTCTCTACCTGCGAATGAATGGACGCCAGCTAACATCTGTTGGCGTAAGCGACTCCCTGCTCCTCTGCCACTCCCCAATCTATAGACCACCTGGTCGGCCCCAGTTTGACCTTACAGACGGCCCGACGAGCCACTTCTACTCTACGTAGCGCCGTATGTGCCCTCGTTCTTGAGTTTCTGGAATTTGGCCTATGCGCGTGGGTCAACAACTACAGGTGTGTTCGATTCGTTCACTTTGGGCAAGATAATCTAATTTGAATAACTTGAACTTCTCCGATACTTTAATTCTCACCATTGTGAATTGATATCATATTAATCGCAAACGAAGTATGCTTGAGCTCTAACAGTGGAAACTCGTTCCATAAGGATGAATTGAATGTTGATATTTGAAGTTGACGACCTGCAAAAGCTATTCCCATTGCATACCTAGCTTGCTTGAAGTTGGATCGGACGACACTATTAAGGCCGTGCGTTTTAAGGGGTTGTTTAAAATCCTCTTTAGTGTAGTCTTTTATTCTGTAACTTGACGCAGAAGCTCTGCTGAATCTTAACCTTATTTTTAGGCAAAAAAAAAACACAATCTTCAAACAAAACGTACCATATATAGGGTTAGTTTAATTTGAATTCGCCCATCCTCTGTTATGGGGAGCAGCGCCCCCAGGAGGACGCAGTAGATAGGTTGCATTAGCCATTAGGTAGGCCTTCGGTATATCTCTGTCTTTCGTGCTCACTTTGCTTCCTTCCGATTTCATACACTTGCTGATCTTACTTTCATCTATAATTCTTCCTCTTGTTTCCTGACTTCCCATGCGCGTTGATCTTGTGTGGGAACGCCTTCGTGCAGGGTTGGCGAGAAAACTTTTTTTTTACATTTTGTTGTTTTTTTCTAGTTCTGGGAATTTTATTCAACATTTAATGGATTTTCTGGCTTGTGAACATTTAGCTAGCAAATCATCAACAATCTTAGTCACTTCATTTCAACTTCCTACTGTAGAAGAATGATTTGTTGAAGAAGGGCTCAAGAAAAGGCAGTTAGCAGAGTAACTGTATTTGCTGTGGCTATATTTAACATCTTATCTGCGTAGTTGCTGTGATTTATAATTTCAATATAAAAATAATAAAATCCTGTGAAAAACTTGAAAACACTTAAATTACAAATACAACTTGACAGAAATAGCTAGCTATTAGCTAATTGAAAACCGAGTAATGAACTTAATAAAGTGATGTAGCTATAAAATCCTTTTGAAAATTTATGAACACTTCGAAGTACAAAGAAATCTCAACAGAAATAGCTAGCTACTAGCTAGTTTAAAGCAGAGTATTGAACTGAAGAAAGTGAACGGCTTCAACGATGTACCTACAACGGGGCTCTTTGAAAGAGACCTCAATGATCGCTTGCGAAACAACGGCCAAAAACTCAAGCATAAAGCTCGAAGAACGACCTTAAGTCAGC
>LQNS02278160.1:25454736-25473454 GCA_001587735.2 Parhyale hawaiensis
CATCATGTTGTGTACACGCTGTGTACTTTTCTTTGTTTATATTGCTCTTCTAGCTTCGTGTTCCAACGTTCCCTGTTAAACATCAGTTTTTGTATACAAGTAAGACCATGTTAAGCGTGAACGATTACTCCATTTGGAATGTAAACGCTATATGAAGAACTCAGTACAGCACCCACCTACGGTATAATCTATAAAACATCATCTGCTGTGTAGTTGTGGGTCACTTCCGTTTTCCTCACTCTCCTAATTCCAAAGAAATAACTAAATAAATGGAGTAAAATGAAAATCTAGTGTTACACCTATGTTTTGTGTATTGTGCATCACTTTTCTTTGCCCTGCTAACTGAAGAAATATTCCTGTATGGCATTTATGCTTTACTCCGTAAAAAAGCGTTTCTTTATACTGTAGGTATAATTGCCTCCGCCAAGGAGGTTATTTTTTCGTCGAGTTTGTCTTTCTGTTTCTCACCAAGATAACTCAAAACGTTATGGATGGTTCTTTAACAAAATTTAAAGGGATTGTGAGGCATGTTTGTTTGTTTGTCTGTTTTTCTTCATGGGGACCAAGCTCGAAAAGTTTGAAGGGATTTTTGTGTAATTTGCTTGAATTATTGGAATTGTTACGAAGAGCAACTGACTGAATATTTGTGATTTGTTTGTGTCTGATTTTATGTTTCTCAGTAACATAAACCTAACAGTTATAAATGGATCTTTATGAAATTAACAGTAATTGTTAGAAATTTACACTGCACAAATGACCAAATATTGTTGATGATCGATTCATCCGTTTGTGTGTTAGACTGATGTTCGTCTTAGTGTTGTGTCGAGATATAGGCTAACTCAAAAAGGTACGGACGGATTATTGAAAAAACTACCAGAACTGTTATTAATGTCAAGAGACACAAGTATCCTTATTTTGTAGTGATATGTAATTGGATTCAGCAAAAATTTGAGTTTTTTTGTTAACAATGCCTTGCTTGGCGGAAGTGTGCGATTTCAGAGTGTTTGTATAACTGTTTGCATGAGCTAGTTGATAGAGCAAATGATTCTGTTAGATTGCAACGAACGCTAGAATTTAATCGGCAAAATTTTGTACACCCACGTAAACTTCTCGCCATGAATGATGCTTGTATCTTCAACACTTTCGCGAGTTACCGCGTAGTTGATGCACTGTGAAGTCCAGTGCAGTGCCTCGGTGCACTGCATGGAGTGCAGTGCAGAGCGGCAGGCAGTATCTGGTGCAGAACCCCCCAGCCGTGACTGACGGCTGCCCTTGACGCGTGCGCGCCGCCGTAGCCTGTGGGAGGATTGGCCGACCTATTGCTTAGCTTCTCCTCGTGTCTCTCTTCTTGCTTTTTCTTGGGCTGCTCGTCAGCCCCCTTTTATGCACTGCATAGGATCATAGCATTAACTCGTATCCACGCAAAAAAAAGAAACTATAATAAAATGGCTGATGTTAATGTTTCAACCCTGTCTGTACCAGGCCGGGCTACAGGGCCATATACAGGGTCTTTTCCCCTTAGGAATACAGCAGGAGACAGTACCTCTGTAGTAAAATACCACAGCCTGGAATGAATAGGGTTAACTTCTTGTGTTTGGGTGCGACGAATTTGTGGCTTTATATTGTCATTGAGGATCACTTCTGTAACGTACAATAATAAAATTAAACTTAAAAATATATAATAAAAAGTAAAGTATATAATATCGAATTATCCAGATGAAGCTGCTGCTCGGTTAGTACCGTCAGCCTGTGCCAGTGCTGCCTATATATGCACGTTGCAACGTTCTACAAGACTTTGGTCTCAAATTACGTAGGTAGTAGATGAAAGTGAGTGAATATTGCCATACATGATGTTGAGGTTGTGTACCCGTGTAGCTAGTACCTAAACGTGTTTCTTTAGATCTGTTCTACTGTCATCAATGTTTATCGTTGGTTATATAGTAGGTTTGAAAAATGAAAGCGCTAGGTATATATTTTTTTGTTAAAAAGCTTGTAGCGACATCGAAACATGCCAAGCATGTGCTAGGTTTATATTGCAGTAAATGTGAGGCACAAACTTTGCTTAGATGCATCGCTCACGTATTGTTGTACGTATTCCATTCAATTTTGATTCGAATAGCGGAACAGTTGATCATTTACCAGTTACGTGGATCCCAGGGCCCATTCAAATAATGCTATACCTTACAAAATTGATTTTATTTTTGATTGTGGACCGGGTTGGACCCGTCCGAATATAACCTTTCCTCGTTAAGTGAACACTAGCAAATGCCGTGTCCATGTGCTACGAACGCATTGGATTTCGGACGGTGATTGCCACTGTACCTCAGCACAGTGCTCGTATTGAAAGACTTGCCCGTGCATTCTCGAAAAGTACTTTGCATACTGAGTTCATGCTGTACCATATAGCTTGCTCCGACTGGCTCAAACATCCAGTTATCCGCAGTTCATCACAATTATCCCGCTCATATTTCCGAATCACCTACGTTCACTGACCACCGTCATCACGCGTGCATCATACATGAAAATGTGCGGCTATCCTTGCTTTCCGTCGCTCATAATATTTCGCGCTAATCTTCTGACACGGCCTGCTCCGACAGATCACTTTGTAGTTAAAACGGTGCCGTGTTTGTTTTGTTTCGAGGACCGTAACTGCTCTGTTTGCTTTTGTTCGCGTAACTTTGGTCATGTTGTGGATGAGACTCGACCGTGTCCGACTTACGACTTTGTTTGGTTCCTCTACGTGTGGGAATTGTGGGGCTTGTTGCCTACGCCCTCGTTACTGCTGGCAGATTGGTAGCTTTCGCAGCGTGTCGAGTTCTGAAATGGTTTTGGTGACGGCCGATGGTCTTATCGTTCCGCTGATTTTCCTACTCAAGTGTCTGCTCTCGCCGGTACTGCATGAGAGGCCCACGACTGGCATTTGCGTTAACAGATCACAGCTGGTAAGAGTCTTGCTATGTTGAAACGAATCATTTAGGAAGTCATTTGGTCTGCCCGAGAGTACTAATGTGTCTGTAACTTTATTATTTAATTTTTTAGCAGTATTGTCGTAGGTAGGTTAAAATTGTCGGTGCTTTTCATTTAAGTGTAAGAATTAGACCCATTGAATAATTTTTTATGATGGCTAGAAATGTCTTGTTCCCTGGCGCGTTTATATCATCTGTCAAGCCGGCTGTTCAGATGTTATTTTTGTGCCTCTACAGCAACTGTCGTCGCGTGTCCACCGCATGACCCGCTGTCTGCTCTGTTTGTACAGCTCCTAGTCGCACTTAGAGCATCACTTAGCTTACTTTAGCTTGTTGAAATACGCCGTCGTATTGACCCAAGGGAACTCGCACTCTTCGACGTAAGCAGCCATACTTCCGGAAGGCTAGTTACGCGGATCGATGTAGCGTTAGCACAAGCGTGGCTGTATTGCAAGCAGTGCTGGTGTCTACCGTAATTCTGTGTGTCCACACGCGCAGGTGTCTGTTCGCGCTTTGTGCAGTTTGACTGTTGTAGTGGAAGGTTTATGCTGTGTGGCAGGTGCGGCTTTTTGTCGGCACGTGTCTTACCAGCGGGCAGGTTTTAATCCTAGGAGACTATAGTCGTATTATCACCATCTTTTTATGCAAATGAAGGTAGTGATACTGCAGGGAATGCGAATATTCAGGGATTAACTCTGTCCATAGCCACAATTCTTTATTTCTAGCGTTGCTTTCCTTTTTTTTCTTTGAGTGTTCGCGGCCAGTCCGTTCTAACCCATATATTGCGGGGTTTAGGGTCGGCGGCTTTGCAATCCTTCATCTATTAGGCTACAATGATTTCAAGTTCTCAGGTAGGCTGCTAGTTCTCATTCCAGCTTTTAGTAATTTTGTAGCCTATCTATTTCTCTTTAAAGAGCGCAGATCAGTTTCTATGGTTTGAATATTGCCCAAGGGCCGGTGTATGCAAATCTTAACTACCGCACTCTGAGAGCGCATACATCCGCCAAGCACGGCAACGGTTACGTAAAATTAATATTTGTGTTGAGACCATGATTTTCTTTGTATCAACACCAAAATCTAATCAGTTGTGCTCTTCAAGAGTGTTACCAACTTCAGTAATTTTTTGAAGATCCGTTCATAAATTTTTGAGATATGCTGCTCACAAACATTATGACAAACATGGGTCACACATACAAACGAACCAACCGATTTACGCCAAAATTTAATCATATACGTCTTTTAACATTACTTACAACTCCTATAAATTTCATAAAGATCCATTCAAGTTTTTTGAGTTAAGCTGCTAAAATCATTATGATAAACATAAGTCAAACATACAAACGAACCAACAGATCTGCACGAAAATTTAATCATTTATGTGTTTCAACATAACTAACAACTCCAGTAAAATTCTTAAAGATCTATCGAAAACTTTTTTAGTTATTGCGCTAACAAGCATAAAATCAAACACAACGACAAACAAATATGTCACAAAAATTTGGTCATTTGCTCTTCGTGATAAACCAAACAACTCCTGTAAATTTCATAAAAATCCGTTCATAACTTTTTGAGTTATGGTATTGAGAAAAATGAGGCAGACAAATAAACGGATGGACTGATCTTCACCAAAGGTTAATCATCTATTCCTCCTAACATACCTAACAGTCCATGTAAGTTTCGTCAAAATCCGTCCATACCTTTTTGAGTTACCTATCTTGATGACTGACAGACAGACAAACCCGATGAAAACATAAGCTCCTTGGCGAAGGTAATAAAGGGGAAAATGGACTGACCGGGATCGGAATAAAAAACACCAAAGAACCGTACTCTACTTTGGTGATATTTTCTCTGGTTGGACTCTAAACATTAATAAAATAATATTTTATGAAATTGAATGAGGGATTGTGTGCTTGGAGGAGTTGGACTGCGGGTCTTGCGGAGCTCCCGAAACTCTGCATGCGCTCTGTGTCCGAATATGCCTTACTGTGCTCACAGCTATACTTCTCATCGTCCCAGTACATGTCGCTGTGTCTTTTTTCTTCCTCCATAAATATATCTGCTGTTACCCATGCGAACACATTAGCGTTCTAATGCGTTCATTTGTTCGTTTGCCGGTACTCATACGGAGGACTCGGCGTTCCAATGCACTGCTGCGTCGGTTAGCTACACAGTAGTGCATAACTTTCTGAATTTCAATTCACTTCAGAATTAAAGAGAGATATCCGAAGCTTTACGTAATTATTAGCGGCACCAGCTAAGCCAGCAGACGAGACGGCTCTTGTTAGCTTGCATACGAGTAAATCATTTGTTGACACGCAGTAGTGTTAATCTGTTCTTAATTAGCATTACCTAACGCATACCTTACTCTGAGGTTGGCTACATATCCTGAGACCTGATAAATTTATGTTCATAACTGTCTGTGCCCATATTCTGTCACATGACCCTGCCTTTCATGAGCTGGTCCAATCTACGCCCACTGGAGCTTATTAGATTCGAAAAATACACAACTCAGTCTTGGACAAAGATGCTCTACGTTTCAATACATAACGCAGTAGTACGTAATAGTACATTATCTGAGCTTAATCCTAATGGGAAGCTGGAACAACGGGCTGTGGCTGCGATATACTCCATAAGGAAGCTTCACGTCTCCGTGTTGGTCAAAGTGATGGATTGCCTCCCCTTAACCGGTCGAATGCTTCTCAAGTGAGCAGGTCCACCGTTAATTATACGCTAAATGAAAGCAACACCCTTCACTTGTTCCACCAATAAGAAGGAAATGATGGATGAAAGCGGGATAGGGTAATGTTCTTCTACGAGTTTCATTTGGTGTTACCGTGAAAACGGCCTCTTGGTTACGTTGGGTAATTGCCTTGTACACTCATAGTTGTCAAATCGTGCGTGTCCACGTTGCTATTGGAACATCATCAGTTGCCCATTCAAGCAAGTTTTTTTTTATATAAAATTTGTAGTTTTGTTCCTTGGAGGGCTCACTTTGATTCAACTTCATGATGTGCTTTGGGTGTTGCAGAACCACATGGATTGCAGCCACTTTCCGCATACCTAATGTTGAAATCCCGACTCTACCGTTTTAACGTGCGCGCATTTGGCCGGTTTCTACATCACTAACCTGTTGTTTGTTATATAGCAAGCGTTTGGGTATTACTATCAGAAACTTGCAGCAAATATGTACAACCCAGTGCCAGCCAGTACGCTCTACTGGAAGGCAATTTAGCTACAATAACCCAGGTGGCTGCTGTGAAACTCTTCGCACATTCACAAGTCATCTCGGTACAGCCAGACCCTCGTTAGTCGAGATGACGCACCCCTCAGGTGACTAACGTAGCGCAATCGAAAGGAGCATTTCGAGAACCACACTCACGACATGACTAGCACGAGAGGGAGGGAGACGTCTATATAAGGGAAACCTCTCTCTCCTCTCACAGCTGTGCCTCACGGAGTACTCAGGTCTTCTGGTGCGTAGTTTGCGCTTTTTTGTTCTACACTTCTACTGATGGTGCTTTTTTCTGTTTGATCGTAGACATTTCTGATCTCAGAGATTGCTCTACGCGATACTTCAGTCCTCTGGTGTTTTTTACGCAATTGTCTTACACTTTTACTAAGTGCTGTACTGATGGAGCCCTATCTTTATGTCTTAGTCGATTCAAGGTAGTGACTTTTCTTTGCTCTCGTTGCCGTAAGTACGTAGATCTTTATCTTATTTTGCTTCTGTGAATCAATCCATCGATTAGGCCTTGGTACGCTCGTGGCGAGCCATCTCTTTACTTTTTATAGTGCGTAGAAAATTGGTAGCTAGCTAAAATTAGACTTTCTATGACTTTAAGTTCAGATCCGTTCAAAAGACTAAAACGGGCTGTTTCGTAGATGTCTTTTATTGATGTTACGTTTCTCGCTTGCTGCGTGGCACTGTCGAGTTGCGTGTTTCGTCGTGCTTGTACCTGCTCTGAACATCAAGCTTGTATATTTATATTTACCTGGTCATGTGCGTACCTGTAAACGCTTCTTCGGCAGCTGTATGCACTTAGTTTATTTTTTATAAATCACCTGCTGGGCCACTTAGCAAGTTAATCGATTTCTAATTGAAATTATTCATCGCTCCTGGGCAGCGCATGCGCACTGAGAGTCGTGTAGTTTGCCTCGCTGCATTTCTGTGCAGGTTGCTTATTGATTGACCGTTGGGCATGAAAGGATTAATTAGAAGATTTTATAAGTATTTAACATACAACCGTAGAAAACATTAAGAAGCATTTCTAAATGTTAACATGCGATCGCTGGGCATAAAAAAAATTAAGTAGTTCTAACGCAGCCAACCTATATAAGTTGACCCGGAAAAGTTGACCGAAGTATCGACGTCTATCTCGAAAGGAACTAACGTGGTTCAGGGGGCTCGTGTAGGTTACCTCAGCCTTTATAGCTTGGCTTTCGGGACGTCTGTCTTTCGTGCCCACTTTGCTTCCTTCCCGATTTCATACTCGTTGTTCATGTTTTATTCTGTTCTTCCTCTTCTTTCCCGACTTGCTGTTCCCATGCGCGTTGATCCTGTGTGGAAGTGTGGAAACACCTTCGTGTATAAGTTTGCCGTTTGTATTGACATACTTTATGTCCCTTGCTCTTCCCTTTGTGATATCGTTCCGCTCGGAAACGTAGACTTAAACTTTTTGACTATAACTAACGTGGTTGGGAAAACGTCGGCAACTTCTCACCAGGTAATAACATCGCCCGTGCTGTTGACCTCCGACTCGGCATCCCAGTTCGCGTGAGACGTACCCGCACGTCGGGCATTGGGTACGTCAGGCTGGTGGAGGCACGCTGTAGGGACTTCCTGCGCGTCGTTTCCCTTACGCCGCTGCCTGCCCTGCAACAGTACTGCAGTCATGCTTTGCAGCGTTACTGCGCACCAGTTACCCTGGTTTTACTTAGTAACTGTACTGAGCGAAGCTAATACTTTACAACACTTCTTCGTATAAGTTACTACGATAATAAACTGCGAGAATACTGCTTATGTTCCTGCAATGTTACTTTGCAACAATACTGCGCATCATATACTGCAAAGTTACTCCGTATCGATAGCTACTGCACAGCATTTGCTACATATTCAGGCACCCAACCCTTTAGTGTCTACAGCGCCCATTTGCGCACGTTGCAAAAAAAAAAAAAAACGCTGGGCATGCCAGTAATGGGTAACGTAGTGGCAAATTTGGTAGTATTAGCGACAGTATGGGGCCCTAGAGCCGTCTGCGCAGTATACTGTTACGGCAGACGTGCCTTGCGCTTTTCTATTGTTTCGAATTTAACTGCTCAAGCGCTAAACCAGTGGACTAAAATAAGACAATTCCTACGGATGATATTACCTTACTTTCGCTTAAATTTTACCTTGAACACAACGATATCTGTATTTTTATACTACTGATCCTACGAAAACCGTATTTCTGCAGTTCGATAAAGAGGTTGTAGTCTGGCCTGATCATGTTGGCTGCGTGATGGCTACATGATGAAATAAATGAGCGCCTTTAAAGTTGCCTTGACAACGTTTACTGCATCGTTGTATCAAGAGCTTATATACCACGTGTTCATGGTGTTCATATTGGCTGCAAGTGAGGTAGCCTAACTAATTAAACTCTCCGCCATGGAATCAGGATGCCCGAGGAGTGGAATGAACGAATGAACATCTATGTGAGCATAAATAAGTTATCTATTGCGTAGCTCGATTAGGTTATTAACTTATCACTATGTGTGAATGCATCTTCCGCTGTTGGTCTGAAGGTCTCAGTTGCGCCTTGCCGGCACGGGTCGCCATGCACTTGATGACGCGGGCGGTTCATCTATAGAAGGGCATATATCACGTACGTCACTCATACCTGCACGGGTCACCAGTATAGAGCACGGACGGGTCGTCTGCGTATAAGAAGGGCATGCGCGCCCGTCACTCACTCCGTCACATTTGGGCGTACGAAGCTAACGGCGCTGGGAATGTGCCAGAAATGCCATAGCGGGTCATGCGCGTGAAGAAAGCATCACCTAAAGGGGCAGTCAATGGGCCCATCTCTTGCCATGCAGCGACACTCTCGCTTCAGCTATTATGAGAATATTTTGTGCTGGCAACAGCTGGTGCGTTGCTGAGAGAGTTATGTCGTGACGCGTCCCGCACTCACTTTATGCTTTCGTAAACTACATTAGGTAGGTTACCGGGCGGCAAGGTGCGGAAAACAGTTTTTCGTTGCAAGTTTGGAAGAGAATTAGGGTTACGCGTTGAAAAACTCGAAAACTTCTAAAACAATATATTAGGTAAGCTGGATAACTTATGCTTTTTGCTGTCAAAAATTTTCTTTCGTGTTGTTTTTCAGATTTTCATAGTTTTTGTCCCTACCATATTTGATTTTTTCTCTTAAATCATGCGTCCTCTTAGTGGAAAGCAAAGTTGCTCAAGTATAGAGTAGCTATACAGTAGACCTGAACATTTAGCATTATCATCGTTGTTTTCAATGCCCTTTTTTTGTCTCTCAAGCTTACTTGCTGCTATTGATTCCAGTTTCTCAGGTTTCATTGCGTCCCGCAGAAATTTTACCGCCTTCCTAAAGCATACAAACTGAGCTGGTATTATTTCCTGACAGTTTATTTTTTGTAGTTCTAGCCAATGTTTACTTGCTTTATGATTTTCAAACAAAAAATTTTCCAACCTTGCTACCACCCATGTAAATTTTCCAAACTGTTGATTTTTTCAGGTGTGCGGTCCTTTAACTATGCAAGCTGTGATGGAACTAATACGATGTTAAATTTGAAGCGTCTAATTTTTTATTATTTTTCAAATATCGTTGCGAAAAAGTGTAAAGTGAGATGAGCAAATTATGATAAGCCCCTTTGATTTTTTTAAGAGCTTCAAGAACTTGACTCGATACTGTAGGTTAGTTGCGTTTGCCTAGGGAGTGCATGTAACGGGAGAACCAGGCCGGCCAGCATGTGAAGAAAAAGCACGACCGTCGGACGACCTTGTTGAGGACCATTTAAAGAGCTGGAGCACAAGTTTATTTCTTAATAACTGTACTATGCTTGCAATCAAGGTCAGGAAGTAGCAGTACCACGCTCTATGACAATCACACTTAGCTACATTATTATTGTGAACAATATCTTAATATCTACATGAAAGATCAGCCAGCGCTTACAGTCCCACGGTCCACAGTAACGTAATTTGTACGTTCCTCTTATTCTTGTCAGTTCTCTCGTTGTTTATATCCTCGGTATTAGCCTATCCCATGTTATCGAGAGTCATGTTCACTATTGAAACTTATATAGGTACAGTAGGCCTATACGTTCCTTTAGATAGGCCGTCGAGTTTGGGAAAAAATATGGATTACCTTCGTCTGAAGAACATAGGTATGGTCTTAAATGCTGGGCTTATTTCTGCAGTATCAGAAACTGTCTTCTCGGAAGAAATGTCACTGTAATGAACGTCATTCGTGGACTCAAAATAACTGAAGCTTCCATAGTGTATAACGAGTATATATATATACATATCAGGTGCCCTGAAAGCTTCTTTAAAATTTGGTTCAGAAACTACCCCGACTGTATGGACTGCCGTTATTTCTGTTCGTACATGCTCATGTAGCTACATGTTGGTTGTGTACCGTTGGTGGTGTCACCGTGACCATCTGACGCTGCGTGCAGCCGCCCCCTACACGTCCTCGTCTTAACCTCGTAACTCGAGACTTTTGACACGGCTTGTAATTGAGCCAATGATGCATTATGTGGGTCAGTCCTAACGCTCTTGTTCATGGTGATCGTGTAAGATCCTCTGCTTTGTGTTGTGCTCAAGGAACGTTCGCTTTGGGTACCTACCTCACGACGTGGTAAGGAGTTCTTTCACCCTGCTCGTAGCTCGTTGCATCTTGTTCATGTTGTCGGCTATGTATTGCCGGAATAGTTGTGCTGCTACTCGTGTCCTAAGGAGGTATTTCATCCTTCAACGATGACGTTTTCTGAACTTTCCGAGATACCGGTATGGCATATGGCCTACCTTAAATACAGTATAGGTATAATATGCTTGCGAATAAATTAGGTTAGTGTATCTATTGAAGTGGAGCGAGCCGATCCTACCGTAGCCTAACTATTCTTAACTAAAATAACCTAACCAAACCAGCATATGCTTTGAGGCAGGCCACATCTATACTGGGACCATTCCTTTTTCTTATCGTCGGTGTTATACTGCTCGAACACTGCGTGCACCGCATGTTCTCTGGGTATTTCATTTATTGCTGGTCATCGTTTCGTGTTATCAGAGCGTTTGTGTTACAGGAATATGTACCGTACATAAATACGTGAGGATCTCAGTTTTAAACACTTTTTTCAAAAATAGTTTTCCATCAATTGCTTGCGATCATCGATCCTGTGGAATGAAGTTGAGTTGCCGTGAGGTGGTAGTTTGATGGGCCCATTGCTCTTTGTTCATTTTGCTCCGGCTGATAGGCTAACCTTAGCATTGTTTGTTTTTCATCTGTTCAGTTGGTCGTTTCTAAAATTGCTCAATGTTCAGACGTAGGTGTAGCTTCTTGGTTTCTCTTTAAATTGGTAGGAATCACTTCTTTTTTCGTCTCCCTGTCAAAAAATCATTATCATTTATCCCAATCCCATATCTTCGAGTATATAGTGATCATCCCCATCGGATAACCTCCTTAACATTTCGTATTGAACTTTAGTATTGTGTGGGTCGCGAGGCCAGAACTTTGAACACTATTTTTTTTTTACACAAGTGGCGCGTATCGACAAAATTGCTTTCGAAATCAGCTCATATCGCCACGCAGAATACGTTTCGCTCCATTTTCGCAACGCACGCACCGCTTGCTTGCGCACACCCACCCACCATGTCCCAAATGTCGCCGTTCCATGAAAGCGTTATTACGTCAGCCATCGTGCGGCCGGCGTCACAGGCACACGCACTCTGTGTGAGTCACGCAGTCGACATTTGCGCTTCACTTCGTTCGTCATGCGGAACTCTCATCTGGAAAATGCTTCCAGTAGCTTCCTTGCTGTGAGTTTCTGATGGGCTCCCGAGTCTGGAATTGCCTACTGCAATTGCTGTCATGCAGCCCTTGACGAATCTCTTCCTCATTTTTAGGGTTTCTAACAAAGTTGATTTGACTGCAGTAGGTGTTTCAGGGGCGAGACTCACAACGTCAGATTTGATTTTCCGTTAGCACACATCTATAAGCTGTCGCAGAAACAGTATTATAGACCTAAGATGTATATTTGAATATGCTCACCGTTATGAATCCAAAGCTGTGCAGGGACTGAGTAATAGCAAGGTATTACTTACAAGTGAATCCGATGTTACAACAGATTAAGTAGGTAATTGACTACAGAGTTAAGTAATCTGCAGCAGCGATTGAATTAATAATCACTTCATAGCAATTTTCAACTCAGGGCACCTTTGCATTCACGAATCACGATGTCGATCGGTTATCAGTCACGCATTCATAATTGTTTTACTTGGCGTTTATATCTTTTAAGCTATTGACAAGCTAGTTGCTTTCCATTTAAGACTTCTTGATATACGTTCTCGTGTTAAGGACGTGTGGATTTTCGTCTACTGTATTTAAGGTCTCTGAAGCAGTAAGCTGTTATTAGCCCTTGATTACTGAGGCTGTGCTATGTATTCTCTTCCTTGGGTTTCTTTTCTCCTACAACAATGTAGTAAAAGAAAGGACTATTCTAGCGAAAGTGTAGAGCCTGTGGAATATAGTAGGCTGTTAGATAGAATCAAAGGATCTTTCTTTCACTTCGGACGCTCCTAGGATCCAGGTACATCCCATCAGTATGCCGGCCGTAAGAAATATCTAAACTGTCACCGAACACACTTGTCATCCACATAGTCGATATCCACTTACGGTATAGTAGCCGTAATTATGCTGTTACAAAACGATCGGATTTCCTCGCAAGACTTCCAGCATCTTGCACTATTTCTGAATTGAGGACATTTTCAACGGCAGGCCGCCCCTAAACGATCTGCTGGTCTCCAGTTAGAACAGCGAGGTACGGTACCGCTGCGACAGCCTGCAAAACAATAGCGTCCTATTCACTGCTATTGAGTCATTTGCAGGCGGCTAACCGTCAAGATTGTCTCTGCTTCAGGACGGTGGCAGCTTCCCGTTCCAAACGTCTCTACCGGAAGCGTCTCCGCCGCCTTACGTGATTTTCTCACGTCTGCCGCACCGACAGTTATTGCTTGCAAGTTTTAACCCTAGTGCCACTGAAAACTTTGTCAGGGTCGCGGATGTAGTTGGTTTGAGTCGTAGAGATATGATTTGAAATGTAGTTGGTTAGAACCGTAGGAATATGTTGTCAAATTTAGTTGATTGGAGCCTTTAATTGAAGTCTTTGCAAATGGATTCAAATTTAATGTAGTCGAGTAAAGTGTCAGATTTCTTCCCCAGGGTGTCAAATGTTATATTCGTACCAGCACTTTAAGGGTACCTATGGAATTAACGGTACGTACAGATGTTGACTACATCACGTGCGATACTAAAGACAGTCCTATCTTCTGGGCAGTTTTACGTTGTTTCCTCCGAAGGTATATCATTGTCGTAGGAGTAATACTCCCACTCAGTTTCACCGCAGATCACTCAATACCTAAGCTAGCGCTTTATGCCAAAAGTTACCCATTACTCTGTTCATTTTGATGCCAGTTGCATTCATCAGCTGAAAAGAGCGGAGTATGTAGGCTATGCCACTATTTTTTCTTCAGTACATATTTTTTAGCATTGCTAATGAGGCAGGCTACGTTCTGCAAGATGCTTTTATGTCATTGTTGTTTCGAGCCTTCAACGTCACGAAGGTTTTCTTCTTTTCAGTTATGATATAAATTAGTGATGGGCGAATCTCCGCATCCGCGGAACATCCGCACCTTTTTTGACGTCCGTCTCTGCATCTGCGGATGTTGAGATCGTAACAGTAACATCCGCAGTCGCATCTGCGGATGCCAGAACTGTAAAATCCGCTAAAAGATCCGAAGCAAAGGAGGCGCGGATGTACAGGTTTATTATATACACTAAACTCGGGCACAGTACAGAAAACTACGAAGTCTCATTTGGATTGACTGTTTACAAGCGCTGTCCCTGTCAGCAAAGGACCATCTAAGTTATCTTCCCTCGTGTTGTACAAACTGCCGTCGAGAGACTGTGTGTTTTGTGGTGGGGCGAATGTCCGCATCCGCGGAACATCCGCACCTCTTTTGAACATCTGCATCCGCGGATGTCGAGATGGTAACATCCTCAATTGCATCCGCATCCGTGGATGTCAGCACTGAATAATCCGCTTAAAAAGCCGCCTCNTTTGTGGTGGGGCTAATGTCCGCATCCGCGGAACATCCGCACCTCTTTTGAACATCTGCATCCGCGGATGTCGAGATGGTAACATCCTCAATTGCATCCGCATCCGTGGATGTCAGCACTGAATAATCCGCTTAAAAAGCCGCATCCGCGGATGTCCGAAAAGTGACATCAGCCCCATCACTAACATAAATTTGATGAATGTTACACAAGGGTTAATCATGGTGCTGCCAGCTGTCACAGCACGTCTGGTGACATCATCACACAGGATTGTGCACACACCCACGCACTGACTGTAACGGTGAACTTCACACAAGGGTGTGTGCTCTCACCCGCCGGTTTCCTGCGTCTGTAGTCGCAGTCCCCCCGCGCTTGTTTACACGACGTGATGAGCTCTGCTGCTGCTGCAGCCGCTGCCCTGACGCAACGTCTCCATCGTCCGACTTACGTGCATTCCACCCACTTCATTATGCGTAGGTAATCCTACTAATGAGAGTTTTATTGCTCTTCCGCCTCTTTCCCGTTGTGATGTTACCATGGATTGTTGCATTGTTTTGTTGCCTTACGTGCCACACTTCCTTTACTTCCTCGCCTTGGATCGTACCGTGTATTGTGGATAAGGAGACTGGAAGTATCAGTGTAAGAGTTATTTTACGAATGTACTTAAGTTATTTTTTAAAAATTGACTGTTTCTGTAAAGTCGAGTCGTACAAAATGCTCAGAAAATGATACAAACTGGGAAAATGAATTTTATGAGCTGCGTTAGGCTATATTTGAATATTATTACTCAATTGAATGACGTGCTCTTGTACTATTCAGGCATCGCACCGCCCAAGGTACAGCTCTGTAGAGCGTGAAGGTGCCACAGAGGTGCCTATAACAGAGGTCCCGTATTCACGGTGCTAACGTTGCTCTCCCAAAAGTTACGTAGGCGCTATCTAGAGAATTTCCAAGACCCTTGGGATTTTTTCAAAGTAGGCTTTTACCGACAGCTCTCACGCGCGCCCCAGTTTTGACGTTGTGAGTGTCATCAATATTGGCAGCGGTGAAGTCATCCTTTTCCTGTATGCTGCGCAGGCCCATGCTGCGTTCTGGTTTACTCTCGTCTGAGGTGAGCTGACCTCACGGCGATGACGGTTTATGTAAACACTGCGAGATAACTAACTCATATGCGGAGGTGGAGAGATGCTCTCACCGTCCCAACAGCTCATATTCATTGTTATGATCTTTGAAATACAGTGGCGGTATTGACGGTGTGGATCCTTTTCTTTCCCGACTTGTTCCCATGTGCGTTTACTCTTGCATGGGTTCCACGGTTCTCTAGGCGTTCTTTATGTCCGTCCCTTTTTCCTCTCTACTTTGGGAAAGAAGGTGTAAACTAGGAAAACTATGGGTAAGGAAGCTTAAACTAGGAGAATACTACTACCACTACTTTGATGGCGTAGAGAACTGTTGGCCTACACCATGGTGGTGAAAAAAATTGTATGAACGTAAATTAACCGATTTATGTCTAGTGAGGTCTAGAACAGCGGTTCGCAATCTTTTCTAAGCCTGGTACCCCCGGGATACTTTTGCGATGTTTTCGCTCGCCCTACAAAAATAGCTTAAATACTCATCGGATAATAAAAAATGAAATTTACGTAAAATTTGTGAACAAATATAGCTGTATGTCCAACTTTATTTTATCCAAGATTTCGCACCCACTGGTAGATCATCTCGCACCCCTGCTAGCGCGAGTTCCCATGACTGGGAACCCCTGCCCTGTATATTTCTTGTAACGGCTGCCAATTGCACAATT
Organism: Parhyale hawaiensis; assembly: GCA_001587735.2. NCBI lineage: Eukaryota > Metazoa > Arthropoda > Malacostraca > Amphipoda > Hyalidae > Parhyale > Parhyale hawaiensis. The sequence goes on from LQNS02278160.1 coordinate 25,470,837, forward strand.
ATGGCTCTATTGAATTCGTTCTAAATGCACAATCTAGATGAATGCATAAGTTTTTTGGTCTGCCTACGTGTCTCAACTTTCGTTTAGATACGTATACATTATGCCCAGTCTTGCTCAATGCTGCGTCTCCTCTAATGTATTTTTTTTTTTTTTGTATCAGCTGCCAATTGCACAATTATGGCTCGATTGCTTTCGTTCAAGTGTCAATTTCTTCCTTTTTGCATAATCTCAGTGCATGCATAGGCTTCATATTTGTCTATCTCATTTCAAATTTCCTGTAGAAACGTTTCCCCAGTCTTGCTCAATCCCCCCACTATTGTGGTTCCCAACCTTTTCTCAGCTTGGCACACTTAAAAAACTTGTAATACCTATGTTATCACACTTTTTAAGAATATAATTCATCTGATAACAGATAAAGAATGAAATTTACGTCAAATTTGGGTACAAATTTAATGTATACAACTTCATTTTATCAAAGTTTCGCACCCCTTGGAAGATCATCTCGTACCCTCGGTTGGGAACTCCTGGTCTAGAAAGCTCACGCCTTCAATTTTGCTACTACCGAAGCTTGTTGTCTAAGAGCTCATGAAAAACTGACCAGCGTTGTGCTCCTAAACTCGTGAAAAGCGGCAAGTAGTTAAGCGTTGTTGCAAGAACTTACTTTTTTTGTCAGCTTCGCAGTTCGTGGACCGCATTGGCTAGGGCAATTGACTTGTCTGAAAATTCTAGTTGATAAAATGCCGTGGGTATTGTATGAGGTTAAGAATAGGTTAATATGGGTTCTACTCAGCTAGAATAGATGCCTTATCTAACTTAAAGGGCACTCCTTATACCTGAATCTAAGGTTTACTGCATACATACTATATCGTGCTTACGATACACCTTTCAGTTCACTTTTTTCTTGTTGGATGTCGCAGATAATCACCACGACTACTTGGGCCTATCGTGGTAGTCTAATGGCTACCACCCATTGATAACGTTTATAGTGCTGTTATGTTTTGTCATACCATTTCATTCTTTTGTTATTGCATCAATGCCAATAAAACAAGAGTGCAAGCGACACAGACCCAGCAGTACGTGCGACCCGCGAGACCTCACGAGGACGATCGCCTGGCTGCGTGTGGCACCCACGAAATAAGTGTCCCAAATTACCCCGGTGCTGGGTGGCCAATATTTCACTTGAGGCTGTTGCGGGTGTCAGCCCCGAGTGGCCGGGGCAGCGTCTTGCGGGCCGCATTATCTTGCTTTACATGAGCCTTCCTCTCTCTCTCTCTCTTGCCCAACCTAAGTTATCTACCTTCGCTTGCTTATACGTCGAGCCCTGGCGAGAGACCGCCTGGTGTACGTTCTTCAGTTAAATATTCTCTTATTGACCAAAATTGGGTGTTTTATGCACAGTGTGTGCTGTGTAAATTGCCGGTTCGTGTTAATTAAAGTAAATTTGGCAGCTTTGGAAAGTTACAACTATCGTTAAAGCCGTTGTCTCCACGAGAGCATCAAATGCGAATCATTTTAGTTTCTTGAAGAATAGTTTCCGTAACTGAAAACTAAGCGTACCTATATATACATGTACTATGAGCATCACGAGATGATATAGTTCTTTGCAAATCTAAATTCAGAATTAATTTAGAGAGATCTGTGAAGCCTCACCTCTGGCGCTAGCTGCAGCTAAAAAGCTGGTGTTGCGGGTAAGATTTTAAATGTTGAACAGTAAAGCGATGTGCGAGCCGAAGCCGTGTCCGCGGCAGTGTTATCGGATGAGTTGGTAAGGACGTTTCGCGTTTTGTAGTCTCGTGGGGCGCGCCCATTAGGTTTGTAACGACTCGAGGGATTCTTAGCCAACTCGCCGATGAAATATGTCTCTATTACTTGTTTCAAACACACTGAATTTGGTACGAGGGTGCCTTGTATACGGCATACAGCAACGTGCGCTTTATATCATTCATTTGGTATGCATAGGTATGAAATGCGTTGATCGTGTCGTTCAGTCATGCAGTAATAGCTTACCTCAAGAAGCTAAGCAGCCCTAATTCAGTAATGCCTACCTAAATATTGAGTGAAGCAGTCATGTACTTCAGTAATAGCTTGCATCAATATTGGGCCGATTTGAGCCTTGCAGCCCTTAGTCCAGTAAAGCCTGCCTCAACGTTGTGCCAACCTGTCCCAGTTCATTTATATCCTGCACTAATATTGAAGTAAGCAGCTTCCACTTCTATCCTTGCCGCTTATAATCGTTGCAGCTCTGCTATCCGACCGTTAACTGTCTCTGTAGCTGCTCCCACTTGACGCTTGCTTGCCTTGCTTTGCTTGTTTTGTTGTATCGTGTCTGCAGTGTTGACTGTGTCCACGCCGCCTTTTGTTGCACCGGAAAGCAGTCAGTTACCGCAAAGGTCGAGCTCCTGATTGGTCTGGACTTGCCTCCGCAGGTTGTTGCTGTCTGCCATATAGTCTGGGCTCGCAGTTAAGCATAGTGTTTTATTAAACATGGCCCTCAGGGGCATATTGTGGCGGGCTCTTTCCCTGCCACAATATGTTTGGGCATCACTCACCCAAGGTTCCCGAGTGCCTTATCCGCAGGAGATGTTGCAGCTTGCCGCAGTTCCTGCTGACGAGGTTAG
>LQNS02278160.1:25481099-25498521 GCA_001587735.2 Parhyale hawaiensis
CTGTTAAATAGTAATAATATTAGTTACATATTGGCGTATTTAGACCTACAAATGGAACGTTTTCATATGCGTGCGTATGTTACTATATTCTGATACGAGGTTAATAACCTGCACGGATCTCATGGTAGCTGTAGACCGACCGGGGCCTCAGCTCCCGACTAACCCCAAGCCATTTTTGTGCTCCGGCTGAGCTTGCCGGCTTGAGTTGCCCCGCCTTATCGTTTTTGGCGACTCCGGCACCCACAGTTTCAATTCTGGTCAATCTGTAGGAATACTGATAGAAGCCCTGGCTTCGGTAAAGCCCTAATATAGATAGACTAATTAACCCGTTGACGGCTTGTGTCGACTTACGTCGATCTCCCGTTTTGTTCCTTAATGGCTTTGGATCACATTTGTTGTGGGTAGGGACATCTATTAAACTCCACGTAACTAGTATTCAAGTTATAAAATCGAAAGACCTAAACGGGTTTAAAAATAGATTTTATATTTTTGGAGATTTCTGGCAATAAACCCGTCTCCCCGACAAAGTCTGGTTTACTCGTAACTGTTAACGGGTTAAAAAAGCCCCGGTCCTGACAAAGCCCGGCCATTTTTTTTTACCACCCCGGCGGCCCCGGCCAGCTTGGGTCAGTCCCTGCCAAGTCATGTATAGTGACCTTTGTCCCGGCCAAATCTCAGCCAAGTCGGCCTATAATGGAGCCAAGTCGGCCTATAATGGTAGCCATGAGCCTTGGCATCTCTTGCACCATTCGGAGGCCTGGTGCTGCTGAAGCATTTCCTGAGGGGCGCCTCGCTGTCTGCCGGCGCTATCCTGCTCCCCTAATTACAACACAACCACAGAGATTCGTGTACGCTAGTGTTTACTAAACTGGACGGTACGGCTCCTGTTGGGGCTGTGAATTGCCAATGGAGAGGGGGGGAAGACGATGCATGATAGCTGTGTTTGAGAGCTGCATCTTAAATTTACAGTTTCTTTATCCGAGGTGTACCTACTTTAACTTGCTTTGAATGACGAACATGAAGTTCTGAAGGCTGGACGTATATGGACACTGAAATTTGCTAGGAGCTGAATGACATACGTACAATCGTGATCATATCTTGCTGCATTCTAAGCTGTTACAATACCTTTTAATTAAGGAATATTTCGGGGTCCTATTTTGATGCAACTACTCATCATCGGAACTTCTATTTTAATTTGCTGTCATCTTTTTCGTAGTCACACTCGATATTCATGTCCCGCTTCTTTCTGACATGTGTGCTCTCCTAAGCGATGATCCTTCACACTTGTGTTCTTAATTTTCATCTGCTTGTCGTTTCGTTATTCCCAAAGCGCTCATCACGGAGAAGCGTAATTTTATTTCCGATCAGCTGCTCATTTTTAACTATTCCAGTTTCCAACTCTGTATGCGTCGCTTCACAAAATGGCCCTGCCGTTCTTTCGATCATAAAAGGTGGGCCTCGGATTTTCTACTCGGCTTCGGGCGATTTCCACTCGCTGTTGTTTTAGGTTCTTTGGTATTCTCTACTAGAGGATTTTTTGCATTGCTGCCGACGGTGTCGACTCGATGTTTTGGGTGCAGCCGCTCACCACACGCGGTGTTTCCGCATTGGTGACGCGCTCCCTGCGTGGCATGCCTGCGCCAACGACTTCGGATGTTCTTCTCCGAAGCGAAGTGGCTTAAGTACTCTATACTGTGGCCCGTATCGTATACACTAAGCAAAGCTCATATTAACACCGTGTGTTTGTATTGTTTAGGTTTTATATATTTCTATTTTCCGTGTCACGCTCTGAACAAAATAGATATGCCAAGAATAGGCTATGTTGGAGATTGTGGCCATCCCATCATGCACTGTATAAAACCGATTGGCGAAAGTTAGAACAGGCTGCAGATGATGGTGAAGTAAGGATTCCTCACATTTGAAAAAATTACACACTTCACTAATTTGAATTTTAGGCCCCTGAAATAGCTGACATAGATCTCAACACGCACTGATCTTGATTTTTGCCTTTTCCCGCGTCATTGAGTTCACAAGCCGCAAATCGAGCATTGGCCAAAGAAGCAAACGATAAGACATCCTTTAGAGAAGCGACCGAAATTTGGTTTTCATTACAGTCGTTATTTTTCTTTGTTCCAGTTTTTTTTCTCGATGATACATGCAGCTGTTCGGGTGAAAGCTCGTAGAAAATATAACTGGCGCGAATCTTAGCCCCGTCTGGTGCAGGCCGCCTGCTTTGGGAAATGGCTGTAACCTCCAACCTCCACTGCCCCAACTTCGGCGGCCATCGTGGTTGAAGGATGCTTTTAGCAGTGGGGAACGTTACGATCACTTTTCATTGGAAAACAGTTTTGCAACATCTACGATTGTGTGAAGTCGGTACGTACTGTCTGTGATCCCCTAAGGGGCATAGGATGGGTCACACTCCTTTCACTGAAGAAAGACTCAAGTTCTGTCCTAGAACCAACACGTTTTCATGTGCAAAGTCGGAGAATGCCTGTTTCGGCGTACTCTTGCAGGATAGAAATTGCAGTTTTTATCCTGCACGAGCTCGTCATAATATGTATTTTTCGTCGTAACTCCATTAGAAGGCAGTAAAAAAGTTATTTCTAGTTGTCCATTGGTGTAGATTAGTGCTTGTCTCCCAGAAATCGAAATCAATATTTCTTGGAATTTCCCTAAATATGAACCCAAGTGTAGATTCGCATTAACTTATCCATCATGACTTGTTCTATAGTTTTACGTTCATGGAGCACTGAATGGGCCTCGAATAGGATGGAGTTAGATCGTCTCTGCTGTGTTAACACATTTAGTAGGTATTTAGAAAACGTTCGTCTCGTGGAAATAACGCACTTCAGAACGTCCAAAAAGGCGATACCTACTGGGCTTTAATGGGATAAGGGGAGTCCCGCTTCCAGGGAACAGTAAAAGTTGCGCAAGCTGCTGCCGTTAGACCTTTGCGACGTCTTTCTTGATGTGTTCGCTGCCTTCCTCTTCATATTGAAAATCATTTGTCCATTTCCTTCTTCCTCCTCGTCGTGCGTGATACGCGTTCCGTGGAACTTACTAGATGCGCGGGTTTGGTTCCTTCTTGGAATTATTTAATGTCTCTTGTTTCAACTTTTTTAGCGCATGGTAATGGCCGGGGAAGCCTAAGTCGTCACATTTGTGATTTTTTTCGTACTCTATGTGTCTTTTTGATTTTTTATTATTTTTCCTTACCATGTCGTTCACACGGTTACCTTATTATCATTGCGTTTTCTTCTTATTTAGGTTACTACAGCCGTCGGTGGCGAAACAAAAGCGATGCTGTTTCGGCAACAGTATGGGATTGTATACTGACTTGCGCAGTCTGTTCGGGGGAGAAGTGCATCTCAACCTCGTGTTGTAAAGGTTGTGGTACACAGCGGGCTGTGAATTTCCGCGAAGTCAATGTTGTTATCTGACTTGATGGGATTAGTCCCGTTGTATTTATTTTCGTTTCTGTGTCACGTAAATATACTGAATGTACTGGGCTGTATCTTCTAATCCATTTGTGTGCTTGTTCATTTTGAGAGACATCACCCGTAGTTTCTTTCAGTCTGAACTTTAGTGACGCGAACCCTGTAAATTCAGGTTAATTTTTTGTGTATCGGACCCTAAAATCAGGCTGTTAAAAAAAAAAGAACCTGTCTGCCGTTCTTTGTTCGCATGAAGGCTGCAGCCGAGGGAACCTGCCGCTCCCTGGCCGCGTACTTCGCTCAATATCGATTGCAGCGCGTGCGAGTTCCTATGCTTACTTCCCCTCCTCCTCCCCCCTCATTATTATCGTGCTCCCCTCTCGCGCTGTGCTTCGTGTTTCCTTCCGCCCTCGGGAGCACCCGAACGGAACGCTCCCTCGCAGCGCCTTCCTCGTCTGTCCTTATTGCTCGACTCGCCTTCGAGTTTCCCTTTGTCGCCTGGAGCGCTCGATTCGAACGTTACTTCTGAGAGTGTTCCTCATCTTTCTGTAGCCTTTCTTTATTCCGTATTTCTCTCCATCATCGGGAGCACTCGAACGGAACGCTACGCCGACGTGCCCTTTTTGTCTATATTTTTGATGTTCAAGTTTCCCTTGGTCCTCGAATACGTCCGAACGAATGCTACTTGACGTTTGTCCTTATTACGGGACTGTCCTTCGAATTTCCCTTTGTCGTCTTGAGCGCTCAATCCGAACGCTAGCGTTCCTCGTCTTTCCTTGGTCTTGCCTCAGCTGCGTGTTTCCTTGTCCTCGGGTGCTCCCGAATGGAACGCTACTTCGGCGAGCTTTCCCAATGCAGTCCTCTCATTGTCAATTTCCCACAGGAGCACCAGCTTCTGCATCACTTTCAGTGAGCTGAATAGTGTCGTGTGTGCGGGTACTAACTATCACAAGATCTGATATTAAACGATGGGACGTGTCTCTACAGGTAGCGTCGTCCTCAGGCCACCGCCCCACCGGTGCAGCAGACGATGTGCGATGCAGCAAATTTTTTGTACGGAAAAACGTGTGTCGTCGCGTACAGTAATCTCCTGACCCCACTGACGCAGCTGAGGTCGTGCGACGAACCGTGCGCTGCGGTCGATCACGGGCAACATGTCTCCGGCAAAAATCGTATTGCATTGTTTCTTGCACTGTCGTTTCCGTGGCCCAAGAGACAGTCACGCAGTACTTGCAGTATTGATTTTAGTTTGCACTCAAAGTGCATTTCATAGAGCATATGTCAACCGATGAATCTGATCTCCGTCGAATGAATGATGTTGCTTCCTTGCAGTATCCGTGATAGCACCAATCTCCAATTTATCTCCCCTTGACTTGATGAGCCTCTGCCTATATACAGCCGCCCACTTTTTTCAGTCACCGTTGTTGTAAAGTGGATGGCATGAACTACAATATTCGAATAACTTGACATACCCATAATCTAACCAGACTGTCCATATTTGTTTCATGTACAAGCCCAATGCCTCGTACTTTATTGCTTTAGATCCTTTCCGTCATACGTCATGACTCATAATTGCTGCATCTAAAATAGCTATGAGACGTATTTGGTGCATTAGGCTCTGCATATACCAGCAGAACTAACAAACATCGAGCAATATAACTTAGGACTCGATATGCGGGCGAGCAGCAGGGCGCGTGTGGAGGGCAGGCATTCATCCTACTGATACAGCGGCTCTATTGAGCTTCCCTAAAGTGATGCCCCTCGAGGGCTCTGTCAACGTTCGATATTAATTAGATAGCGAGCCGGCCTACTCCCAGTCTCCAGCTGGGATATTTTACTGTCATTTGGGTTCCTCGGGAGCACGGTAGTCGCATGGCCATGAGTTATTAATTTTTCTCCCTTTTATGGAAACTTGCGGCAGTCGGAATTAGTTCACGTTAGCAGGAGGTGAGATCCCGATATGAAATTTCGGTGAGCGGCTTGGTTTCTTCCGAATTGATTTTCTTCACCTAAGAAACTGTTTTTTATCTGTTTCTTCTAGCCAGCAGGTGTCATGCGTGGTGTAGTATGTTGCGGCAACCCCGTACGATGTGAATTTCCCGTTCTTAGTTCCAATTATGTCCCTTCCATCATTTTCTCCTCTTGCATCAAAGCATCACTCGTCTTCAATGTTTTGATCGAATGCTCGATAACGAGAATCGCCAGTGTTTTTGTCTTTCAAAATCTTTAGCAGTAAAGACATACGCACCGTATTTCATTAATGATATACTGTAATGCAACGTATGTGCCAACGTCCTCAGCAAACGTACCTACTCCTGTGTTCCTGTGGTATCATAATGCTATACCCTGTGTAGCTAATATTCAACAAAGGCCTTAAAATACCGAGTTTTAACTGGCCTTGGTTGCCCAGCATTCCCCTCGCAGGAGGCCTAATTTTTTAGGAGCTTTTTATCTTGCGTTTTTCTCCTGTTATCAAAGGCGCTCGGGCCTCCCTCGCGCGCGGCATTTCCCCTCATCGGCAGTTGTGTTCTGGGAAACTTCCTCAGTTTTTCTGCTCCCGAGCTAACTGTGAGCCGTAGTTGTGTTATTGGATTAGCTTTGGGCTGTGCTCTTGAGTTGCGCTTGCCGCAGCTCTTGGATGAATTTTGTTCTACTGTGGCGACACCGTTGCTGAAATGACCTCTTCCTTGTTGCCGCTGTGCCCTGCATTGTCACTTGAGGCATTTCCCTCACTCGAGGTGCAGTGCCACATCGGCGCCCCAGCGGTTTCAGCCTGGTGATGTAGTTTCAAGGGCATGGTTATCACTACCCAATTGTGCCACCGTTCGTGGCTGTCGCTTCCCAATATGATAATTGGTTCATATCACATTGGACCAGCGTGGTGGTTGCCACGTAGCTTAATTGTTCGTTTTTTTCACGTTTACCGAAGGTGGTTTCCATTTTATAACAATGGTTTTAAAAAAATGATCTTAGGCAAAGATGTGAATAGGTGCTCGTTACTAATTCGGATGTGCTGAATTCGAATTTCTAAGCAGTTTTGCTCTGCCACCTCTAGTTTTCTTGCTTTCTCATACCCTCTTTTTACCCTACGGCGTATACATAACGTGCTCCTTCCAGCTTTTACAACAGAATTCTAGATGAAACGGCATAGATAAAGAACATTGAAGGAATCCAAGTACGTGGATAACACAATCCAAGCTATTCATAGTTCTGCAGACAGTAGGAATATAATTTTCTTTATGATTTGGTGTGTGTATTTTGCCTCTGGGATGTCAAACCAAGAGCATTCAGCAGAAGTCTCCCATCATGCCGAGGTTCCACTTGCCTTGGTAGTTGCTCTCTACCTTTATTAGGTCTTGATGAGATTTTTTCCTACGATATCATTCACTGTTCCAAGGTTCAGAGACAACAAGTTGAAGTAAAGTGTAAAAGGGAATTTTGAATGACATTCGGTAGTCCATCTTCTCATACGTCTGTAACAATTTCTCGGTAGCTACAGTCCTAATAACCTGGTAGCCGTTTGTTGCCAAGAAAGCCACTGTAGACAGACTTGAATGCTTCCCATGCTCTCAGTTCCTTTTAGGAGAGACGCGCCTCAAAGTCAGTATCCTTCAGCACTTCGCGGATCTGAGGCTCTCCTCCAGCTAAGCAACACTGAGACTCTGGAGTACACAAGTGCATGTGGGAGAGCAGCACAAATTTTGTCCGTGGGAGAGCAGCACAAATTTTGTCCGTGGCTTTCACGGAATTCTGGTTGTATTTGACAACTTCCAAAGATGCTCCATATTGTCATGTGACTCCTTTAGCTGGACAGAGAGGCACTGAGTACGCTGTGGTATTTATTGTCGTACTACGGCGCAGTCTTGAGACTTCGCTTGCATGAGGCAATGTAAATATGCCACTCTGAGGAATTGTGTTTTAAACCATGCAAGGTGTAGAAGCCAGGTACATTTTTTGCAGCAGCACAACTTGTTTTCCACATCGAACAATGAAGCAAGACCGACTGTTATAGTATGCTTAATATTATATCCAATTTATGTCATAATTAGTTGATTTACAAAACAATTCCAATTGTTGAGCAACGCAAAATTCCCAAAATTGGTCGGCCAATTCCTCTGACACCCTGAAATTACCAAATTTGGCGAAAATCTCGGTCACTGCCTGCCTTGATTCAGTAGAATATCATGTTTAATACTGCTTTATTCAAGTTTTGTACACTATTTATATTAAAAAAAACTAGAGGTAATTAGTGAAAACGGACTTCGAATCTGAAATCAGGGCCCCAAAATTAGATATTTTTATGCTTGCCTAAATTTCGCTGAAAATCAGTGTAGCCAATTTGTGTTACAACTTGTGCCGCGATGGAGCCACGTTGTAAGTAGCATTTGTGTCTATTGTATCTGCATTCCTTTACTTTATAACACCCGAATAAAATTCTATAGCTCGTAGGAGTATCACATTATCTTGCCTAATCAACTAACCCGAGGATAGGTATTCGTCCAGCAGTTTTATTTTTGAGCTTGTTCTTTGCAAATTGAAACGTCTTTGCAAATGAAGAAAATTGTCTCGTGCTATAGTGTTAACTAAATGTCCCTTTAGGATGAAACTGTTACATTGTTAATTAGACCCTATTATTTTGTGAATATGTGGAGGTATTGGAGGATTACTCAATGATGCAATACAGGATTGGCCACTACGTTCGTTCAATTGTAATATCGTTAGTGACATCTCTATCTTTTCCTGTCGCTCGCGTCTGATGATCGTCCATTACGGAACAGATATTGAAGTTGAATACTCGCTCTGTTCCGAAATAGTCGTTCCACAGCCAGAAATTTCATTCTGCAGTAGCAGTCTGAGATCGAACTACTAATGCAGAATGAAATTTTTGGCTGTGGAATAACTATTTCGTAAGAGAGGAAGTATATATTTGTATCGGTACGTAAAATATGATGTCTTTAAAATCGAGCAAAATATTAAGTCAACCACATAATTTAGGCAGACATATCTGAATGTGGACAGCAAGCGTCGCCCCCTTGTTCAGCACGATTTATCATGTTTTGTATACGTTCTCTCGCTTTCACTGTCCCGACCTCGGGCTGCCGCTCAATTTCTTCCTGCTTACTGCAATTGTATTGTTTTATTCCCTATACTTCCTCTGCACTGTAAAGGATATTCTTCGATGTAAGTGTTCTGGCAGCCTGAAACACGGATGCTTTCGAAACTTCTGTCAATTTAACAAAAAAACATTTCTGGCTTTTTGCCAGAAAACAAATTCTTTCAGTTACAGAATTCCTAGTGTCTGTAAGCTGTGTACACTCTTCCGTAGCTGCTTATGTGCTTTTTTTGGTAAATATAGTAATGCATGTACTGTTTTTCATTCATTCGCTGCCTTGTTCTAAATTTTGTCAGCGAACGCCCATGGAAATAATGTTAAGTGCAAGCTATGTGCAGGGCTAACTTTTCAAGAGCTAGAAACTTTTACACTCTTCCCTGGCCAGATTCTTGTCTTTTGGCGAAGAAAATTTAGAAACTCTTTCGTCTGACTTTTTTCATTACTGCTGTTTAACTTGAAACTCGCCCTCTAGTTTCGTTCGTGTTAGTTTGTGAACAATATCTGATGCGTTCGTCTTGCGGGAATTTCTTGAGGCCGACTCGGAGCTCTGTTGCTAGGAGGTCTTGCTTCCCCTCACGCAGCGTTGCTACGGAAGGGAAACTGTGTAGTATAGAAAGACCAGAGGGGAAACTAAGTGCTGCTATTGAGTAGATTTGTGTACGGTACGCCAGTTGCTATTGGGCGGTGGGGGCAAGTGTACGTGCGGTGCTCCTTCGTAGAGCGCCACTGACGCCGTGGGCGTTCTTACCCCTCCCTGCGTGCGTACCTTTGCGAAGGTGCTCTGTTTTGATCGAGAATGGGAATGAGTGTCTTTTAGGGGCGGGAATAATTGTCTATTTGTCATGGGAATGGGATCCATTTCGAACGCAAATAGGCACATCTTTGCAACACATAGAGGTAAGTGCGTTTTTGGAGTGAAAACGAGCGCCCCTTTGGAATGTAAATGGGCTCCTTTTTAGAAGGGAAGTGAGTGCCTCTCAGGAATGGGTAATGTGTTGACTAGATAAATAATTGCTTTCTTGCGTGTTGTATTGGTTGTTTGAGGAGGACCATGTATCGCTAGTGCATTTGTGCGAGCAATACAAAGAGTGATGTGGAATTTTATACTCAGGATGGTGCTGCTCGCCTTGGTATCGACTGCGGCGCCTAGAAAAGCGCGACATTTTATTATATAGCACGAAGTTTTATCGAAGATATTGTGTCCAGAACCTTGTACTTCGAGCAACATGTTGGTTCATCGGTGACAGAGTAGATACGGCACCTAACCGTCATAGCTAAAGGTCTTGTTTTACGTTTGTGGCGTCGCCCCCTTCAAACAAGGTGAATATACTCTGATTAGTTTCAACTTCCCCGAAACAGTATTGAGCGTTCGATTTCCCCCTCTGGATTTAGTTTTAGGCGTTAATAATCGTTAGGCAATGATTACGCTTGGGACCTCGTAAGATTTAGTTATGTGCCGGTCATGTTTGTAGGATATGACCATAGAGAATTGTACACGTATTTGCAATGGGTGTTTGTGTGTAGTGCGAAGTGCCGAGTTTCTGTTATCAATTCTCTCTCTCTCCATTTTTCTGGCAATGATAGGTAATGACTTCGATGTCCACTTTGCGTTCCTTTCTATTTTTATAAGTCTACTAATGACGCTTTGCTCCACTCCTCCCAATCTTTCCAGACATCCTCTTCCCTGGTAAGGTAATGAAGTGTGGGAACCCCTTTGTTCTTGCTTTCCATGTTTTTCTTGACATGTAGTTATACCGTGTATCCCTTCCTGCTACTCTCCTCCAACATATTTGTAACGGCTATGGGAAATTTCAGCTTTATTAGGCATAGTAATAAGACGCTTAATGTTCCTTTTCAATTTCAGGATTGATTAGTAGGTAATTGTGTAAGCACTTGATTAAGCTATTTAAAACGCAATGCCCTGCCGTGCTTTTTATGACGGCAATATTGCTTGTGAGGGCTTCATTTCTGTATAAATATTGCGTGAAAGTTAAACCGTATTGCCGCTTAACTTTATTACGTCCTGTGTGCTGCCTTCATCATCTTTATATAGTTGAACGTTCGTTCATTATCCTCTATACAGCTTAGCCGGAGTACCATCGTGTTTTTATTAACTATAGAAAAATCATCACATTATAACTGCAACTTACTCTAGTCTTACCTACAAGTCATTCTTGTCAATCTCAAAAATACTTGAAATTACAATTTGGTTTTAATTTAACTCAATATTTTATAATAATTCTGCATTTCCTATGCTTTTGCATTTTCACTTTAGTTCATTTGGAATTTGAGTGAGTGCTTTTAACAATTCATTTTACTGTGGCAAGTAAATCGTGTAATCAGCTCTAATCACCGAGTGTTTCTACGGCCTGAATTACGTAACCTTCACGCATATTTATTTTTGGGCATTACCCTATTGAACAAGTGCACAGTATTGTTATCATAAGATGAGACATGAACTCCGTATTATCCTCACTTGCGGATCTGTCTCTCCGTGAGTCTGCGGACGGGCAGTTGGGTGTCCTTCAGGATCTAGATCTCTTCTATATCAAACAGCTCGCCCATGGCCTTAAGGTAAGATTGCCCAATCTCTTTGTGTTTAAAAATCGTCTAGAATCTATGATGGATCGCATGTAGTAATACATAGGTAGCTCGCTCATAGCGTAGAGGTACGATCCTGTAGCTAATCTTTCTCTCATCTATCATGAAGATCCGCCTGTAACTTTTGGAGTTATGTTCTGACAACATAGAGACAAACACGCGACTGGCAGATCATCGCAAAAAATTGCTCAATCGCTCTTCGTAACATTCCCAACTGTTCTTGCAAATTTCATGAAAATCCATTAATATTTGAATTTTGTTACCGAGGAAAGAAAGTGTTGGATGCCAGACGGATCCTTACCAAAAGTTAATCCATCCTTTCCTCTTAACAGTCCTTACATTCCCTGTAAATTTGATGAAGATCCGTCCGTGACTTTTTTTAGTTATTTTTCTGACTGCCTCACGTGACAAAACATGACCTCCTTAGCGGCAGTAGTAGAGCAGCGCCTGCATCCTTTTTTGTCACTGTATCGACACCGTGCAGACGAAGGATTAATGCAGCAATAACTCCGCTATCTAAAGTTTAGGGACGTTATTTTTAGGCGTAGCCGATTCGACCGCTGCGATGCAGATAATCTTGTCCGTTTATTTCATTATTTGCCCGAAATTTCGATCGACTTTCTGTATTTTCGGCGGTCTCAAATGTCTGTTGGCCCTCTTCACCTGAAACAATAAGACGCGATAAAAAGTAGCGAATTGAATTCCCATATTTGAAGTTCCGGATGAGCTGCAACTAAGCGGGTATCTGGATTGCGTTGTGCTGTCATGGCAATACTTAATTCCATACTTTTGATTCAGCTTCAGCACAGCAGGCTGTACTCCCGTACATGTCGCAGGATGGTGCCACTTGCCAGTTCCGAGTCGCGCCTGTGTGCTCCATTTCTATCTTAAGATTCGAAGCTCAACAGAACTACATACTTACAAATTTCAACAGCGTGATCTTCTTGTGAACTATATACTGGCATCTCGTTAATGATTCCAATTGTGGCTTGGGTAGCACCAAAGAGTATGGTCTGTCCGTTCTGTGGTCCACTCATTTGTCAAGATGCCGTCCTGCTTCACTTGGTAAATCGGGGCACTTGCTGTACATAGTTCACTTCTTGTAGTAGGATGTGCCAATTTGAGACACAGCCTGCTAGTCTATTAAGGCTATTCTTTCTTTTTATTATTGCCTATAGCTATAGCTTAACATCCTGCCGAATTTCAGGAATATGACTTGGAGCAGCGGATCGGGCTGGAGATCAAGATGCGGGAAGGGAGCAGCAAGCTGCTGGCGGCGTGCGGGGCGACCGCAGGCGCCCGTACGACGCTCCCGCACGCTCTTGAGGCGGCCAAGAGTCTCCTGACTTCCAACCATAGAATGGCTGCTTATATGGCCGAGCTGCAGAACAGGAGGAAGTTGTCGCTACGAAGCGCCACCTCAGATTCTCCACAGTAAGTGCAACACGCTGAAAATAAGATTAACAAACTTCTATTAGATATTTATCAGGAACATGATATTGCATGGTGCAAAACACTAGGTAGCTTCACCTGCTGTCCCATATGTGCTCGGTACCCCACTGCTCTTTTTATTATCCGCCACTAAAGCGAAGAGCTTGGATAAAGTTTTCGTTGAAGATTCAAGTTTTTAGACTATATATATAGGTATTTGTCTGTCCACCCAATAAGTGGTCAAAGGGTTGAGCAATGTTCATAATTATTTCCAGGGAGTCTGGTGGGTTGCCCTCGATGTGACCTATGACAAAAACTAGGTAAAGCTGGCCATAAAAAATGACGGCAATGGAATTAGCTCCCACCGCGGGGGATGGTCTTACGCCACGAGGCGTTCTATTTGTTAATGAATTGTATTGTGGTCCCACAATTGAGGCTACCGTACACCACCCACCACGCTTCCGAAACATTGGCCAAAAACTCGAACATAAAGAGCGTATTACTCTGAGCAATTTCCCCCTCTTAACTTACCGTCTCCAAGCTCCGTGAATCTGCTGCAACTCTTTGGCCGGGTTTAAATTTTTTGTTTCTTTTTTCCTTAGATATCCAAGTGATTTTGACATAACAATGTTCTCTGGCAACGGGGCCGTTGGTCCGTCTACTGCCGACTGTATCATCTAACCTTTGCTTTCAAACATTAGCTAGGAGAGATGCGCTGCCCCAGTTCCCTTGCGTTGAACGCTTGTCTTAGTTTTTAATTGAAGAAGGGAACACGGCTGAGGGTCGCCTGGCAAGCCACCCTGCTAATAATTGTCTCTCGTGGTTGACTTCTGGGGGCGCGTTTTGTCACGAAAAATTATTCTTCTATCGATATTAAGAGTGCAGTCTATTATGATAATTTTCAGAAAATGCCCGACAGTCCCGTAAACTTTATATATATTCTCTTATTGCTGCTCGGACCAGTCACAATGGTGCGGCCTTCCAGCCATTCCTCGTACCTGCTGTTCGTCGATTCCCGCAGCATACGTGCACACTATAATATCTATGTCTTTTTGCACTGTAATGCCCAGAAAACCTGCAAATACTCCAAAATAATATTGCAATAGGTAGGTACGTGCAGCCGGTGAGCTAGGCTGCGGCCTCGCCGGAAATGTTAGCATCGTCGCCGAGGTTTTTCGTTCCCTCTTTCAATTGAAACCTCCTCGTTTTGCGCAACAAAGTGGGCCGCTGCTTGGTTAAGCGCAGGTCCCTTTCGTCACCTCAAACTGTACTTACTTTAATATTTATTATTTACAAATGAACTTGAAGAAGCGACGATGTGAGCTGTACTTACTGCAGTATTTATCATTTGCAGATGAACTGAAAGGGACGCTGTGAGCTGATTGCCTGGTAATAACTAGCTATGTTTGTACCGATTACAGATACACGAACTGTCTTCAGACCTCGGAGCAAAAGCAGACACACGATGCGTAGTGTTATGCAAGGTTTGTGTCGAGTCTAATATACCAACGTTTTTCTTGCATTTGCAGGTGTAGCTCCCCATCGCTCGCGCGGGTGTGTATATC
Source organism: Parhyale hawaiensis (assembly GCA_001587735.2). Classification (NCBI taxonomy): domain Eukaryota; kingdom Metazoa; phylum Arthropoda; class Malacostraca; order Amphipoda; family Hyalidae; genus Parhyale; species Parhyale hawaiensis. Next base: position 25,495,247 of record LQNS02278160.1, read on the forward strand.
TGACCTACGGATGCCGTTGATATGGAAGGACAGCGACCATTTCAAAAACAAAGGAGACTTTCGCAGGTCAGTGATGCTTACTGTATCATTTTGGACTCAGTACAGAGCTGCGTGACAACTCATAATGCACATCAAGAACTGAAGTTGCTGGATGGCCTAAGAAATTGAATCTCTAAATTGAGATAATTGGTTAGCCTACGTAAATGTCAGATGCTCAACGACAGCCTTTGCAAAGCGTGGTGGCAATAATTTTGTTTTGTAGCCCACTCTTATAACCTAGCATTGACCATTTTGTTTAATGCCACTTTTTACGTGCACCCTTTTACATTTCAAACACCCTGAAAGGGCAGAGAATGGCTCATGGGTGAGATTAGCTAAGTTCGTCCATCTAGTGTTATAGGAAGTTGAGCGCTCCCAGAGGTTACATTAGCCTTAGCTAAGCTTTCTGGACTTCTCTCCTTTGTGCCCACTTTGCTTCCTTCTAGTTCTATCCCTGCTCCTACACAGCACTTTGTGCTTGGTTCCTCCTTTTCTTCTTCAACTTGCAATTCTGATGTGCATCAGTATTGTGTGACAACGCCTCCGTGCATGGGTTTCACGTTACTGTCGATATGTTCTATGTCCGTTATTTTTTCCTCTTCGATTGTCATTGTAAAGAGTGAAAATGGAGGCTTTCACTCGATAATATACAATATAGTGATGGGGCGAATATTCGCATCCGCGGAACATCCGCATCTTTTTTGACATCTGCATCCGCGGATGTCAGGATGGAAACATCCGCAAGTGCATCTACGGATGTCCAAAGAAGTGACATCTGACCCTTCACTAATACACTAGTCTCATTTTCAGACTGTACATTACAGTATGCGGTACATTTATTTACATTTTGGGCTGCATCTCGACAATGAACAATAATTGCCAATGAAAGCTTGCACTTACCTTCGGTCGGTTTCATACAATAAGTGTAGCTACTTGAATTTCAGTTTGCAACACGTTTGGTACAACTGCTGCTGATCATTTCCAGAGCTGTAGAGCTGTCAGTTTAGATTTAGTGGAACGATATCTGTGCGGAAAAACCCTCGTTCATGGGTTCCACATATCTATCGACATACTGTATGTCTCCTCCTGTTTCCCCTGTGAAATGACCGTGTTAAAACGGAGGTTTAAACTACCTACTCAAGATGACTAACGCCTCTGTGTGAACTAGTGGTTCTAGCCGCCAGAGATGCAATTGTAATTATGTCTTCAAAGCTATGTATGTAAGTTTGTTTTTTTTTTCTCGAAATTTATATCACAGTTAGCCTATTGTATGTATGTAATAATTCGGATTTTTTTGCGGTAAATATTATGTGTTCATTGATTTTCCATCTCTGTTGGTGATTTCTGCTTATAGGTAGTGTTTGTTACTAATAGCTCCTAACGGGAGTTGTGGAAATTCCATTCCCCCTAAGTTTTATTCTTCATTTCTGCCTGCTCCTCTATCATGGATACAAAGAGTTGAAACAAATTTTAAGTTAGAACGCGTATCTGTGACCTATGACGACTGGCTCAAGAGTTCACTGTTTTCCCCCTGTCCCGTACCTATTATGAATACGCTCTTTCACCCCCCAGTCATTGTTGAAATGGTACCTAACACTCGGAAATCTATGAATAGTTCTACCATGCATACCAACATAACGTTTTTTAAATGCAAATAATTTCTTGTGAGATTATCATTGTCTCTAATTTTCTCGCGGAAACACTGAAGATACACCTGTCTGTTCGCTTGTTTGTTGGACACACCTTCCAGAAAACCAACTAATAATGCAAATTAACTAACAGTGTACACATGTAAAAAGCACCAGTGTTACATGGTATTTTGTGTGTGCAGGTTTGCTGTGTTCGTGTTACTGAAGATCGGCACTGAGATCTTCGATACGGCCATGATCAATCCTGTGGACCGCTCCATGACCGACATTTGCTTTGACGATATTATCACATTGTAAGTATATAACACGAGTTTATTGCACTCCATCAGCGATTGGTAATATGATCCGTCCTTACGTGTTTTAGGCAAGGGTGACAAATTCTCCCGAAATACATGCCGAGTTTCTCTCTGCCTACTGAATTTGAATTAGTGGTAGTGCTGATAGCTCATACTGCTCCCAATTGCTGTGGCACTCACTGAATGTTCCAAATCATTTGTGTAGACACGAGGGCTTAGGAATGGACTGGTGTTGAGGGGCAGAGTAAACTAGCCACACTTGTGCTTACATTTGCTGTGACACTCACACTCGGTGCTACAAATCCTTAGTTTTGGTATTTGAGATCACAAGAGGAGGAATCATATAGGATCAGTGAGCGTTAAATAACCACTCTTGTGCTCCCAAATGTGGTGGCAATCGCCTGGTACTCCATAGCCTAAGTGTTGGTACGAGTGATGCAGAATACCTACCTACTGTAAATTAAGAGCGGGTTGTTGGCTGTGTGCTGTTTGGCTGGCTGTAGTGAATTTCGTCTTCACAGTTGGGTAAGGATTATTCCTGATGAGCTCCTCCAGTGCGTTGTATTGTGGCTGGATACATTTAATTCCATGCCGCTTAGTAAAAAGACTCGAGCTCATAGCTACCCTCTTGCTCTAGTGTCGCCTACTATTGGCAATAGTACAGGAAGCTTTTGATTCTGTAGATCAGTGGTTCCCAAGAATTTCAAGAGGTCCATTCAGATTGATTTTTTGCAGAAAATTAATTTATTTTACCGAGTGTACCCTATTTCGTTGGAGGGTCCACAGGTGAAAAGTGACTGGAAAAGGGGAAACGGGACAAAAAAAGTTGTGAACCGATGCTGTACCAAGCTGATGACATCCCGACGTAGCTAGCTGTCTTCACAACATAGCCAAATCTTAGCAATGCAGACTTTCTCACACGTAATTAACTTCTCTCTCTCAATTCTCACAGCGCCTTTATCCTGCCGTAGTTCATAGTCCCTCACTATCTCTACCGGCCCCTCTCATACCTACCTAACTGTTCTCTACATCAACAGCACCAACATTCCACCTGACTTCAAGTGCGAAGTAGAGGTGTACAGCAGCGTCCTGCACAACGATCTCACCATGGCCAGCACGCCCCGCAAGCTCCGCAAGACCCTCCACTCTTCCATCAGTCGCACCGTGGGGCGCAAGCTCGCCGCTACACTCAAAGACGAGCTCCAGCAGCCGCCCCACCTCGGCCCCAAGATGGAGCTGGTGGCGTCTGCGTCCCTGGACGTGAGCGACGTGTCGCCTGACATTGCCACCT
>LQNS02278160.1:25505646-25517745 GCA_001587735.2 Parhyale hawaiensis
TAAAACTGTCAATGAGCTGCTGGGGCTGCCGAAAATTCTGTTAGGGTGTCACTGCTACCTCGTGTGGACGGTAAATTCTACGTTTTTATCTCCCCCTGCCGGGACTCGTCCCTATTGTGAGTTTCTTTAGTAATCTGTCTTGAAAAGGTAGATCCATTTTTGTGTGTTTGTTGTTACGGACAAATTGGTTGTTTTCGTAAGAAATTCATTTTGTTTTCAGGGTAACTGAGATTTTCCTAGTTTACAGTTGTCGCTCACCAACCTGCGTACAGTATTTGTTACTGTAAATAATATTGCACTGACCTCACCAGTAAGTTTCTTCGTGTCAAGTTTGAATACGCGTTTTTAGGTGATCCGGCTGAGCATTGAGCCCCATTATTCTTATCACGGAACATTATTTAATCTCTCTTGCTTGTGAGTTTTCCTCTTCAACGAATAAGTTATAACCTAATCCTTGAAAATATTTCAGTCCATTTCCGTGCCTAAAGAAGCACCTTCAGCTAAGTGTACTCTCACGTTGGTGCGTCAAATGTTACTCTCTGTGTTAAGAAATTAAATGCCTTATTTTCGCAACGATGAGTGCCGTCCTGTGAAGTAAATCACATGTATTTACTTCCTTATTGCTTTCACTCACCAGATCGTAGTACTATTCGACCGTCGCCCCCCATCTGGGGCCCCATACCCCACAACCCAAATCATCAGCGTCCTCTTCATCGTATGTCTTAGGCACTATGTACTTTGCTCCATCTTGGCTCCTGTCTTGTTTTCAAGCAGTTCCGAATCTTTTCGAGTTGTCTGACAGGACAGAAGCTATTGCTAGTAATCGTTTTTCGTTAACGTATTCCAGAGTTGCGGCGTTCGCCTTCGCCGTTTGCAAATGGTCGGCCCTTTTACTAAGATACCAGTTATGCTTCTCCCCTTATCCGCACTGTAAGCAGCGGTGTAGTTTTATTATAGTAAATAGTTTGGGCCTCCATTTCCGCAACAACGGCGGTCAAACAAAGAGGGAAACAAGGTACAAATGTTGTATAGATATTAACTGGGAATCCCTGCACGTAGGTGTTCCCACACGAGATCAACGCACATGGGAGCAGCATGTAAGAAAAGAAAAGGAAGAACTGAGGAAAGTAAGATCAGTAGTAGAATGTAACTGGAAGAGAGCAAAGCGGCACTGAAGACCGACGTCCAAAATGTTGGTTCTAATTGCTAAGGTGACTTACAGTGTCACCCTGGGGTCGCTGCTCCCAGTAATATAGGCTGCGCGCACTTAACTAAACTAAACCTGTGGCTCGACTAACTTATGCCCCTTGAGGAGGCGGTGTTATTTTTATTTATATTTCTTTTTGTTCATTTTCTTGCGTCATCTTCTTTCCTCGATCCTTGCGTGGTAATCTTTCATTAATGGCTTTCCCTTTTATTAACGTGTTTTATGTACCTAACTTATGTCCTCTTCGAGCATTATAGGCCGACTTAGCCTTAAGTCGACTAATTGACTTGCTTCCATTCTAGTAGTCCTACTGAACGCTTGTTTGGTCTGATCTTATTTTTCTCTCCGGATTAACTGTGCCTATGCGCGTTGATCCTGTGTAGAAATTCCCTCGTTTATAAGCCCTACGATTCTGCCGACCCACCTTCAGGGTTGTAAGGTTGGGGATATTTGTGGGCCAGCAATCTGAATCGAATGACGGGACCCAAGAGCTTGACTTCAGTGGTGCGACTTTACAATCCAACATACTGCCTGTCTCTTCTTTCCCTCTTTGCCCGCTTTTTTAGGGAAAGAGTCGCATTAAACTCTGCACTGAAATCATAGCAATTCTTTAGTAGCACCATTCACTGACGAGGGAAGCTTACATCATGAAGTCCTTAGATGAACACTGTACCAAGTGCTAGGATTATTGAAGTACGCCTAACATGCAATAACCAGCTCTGGTGTTTAACCGCAAACGGAAAACTAGTAATGAAAAAAAAAAAGGAATACTTCGATTAGGTCCTGAGGTACACGTGCGGCAAGTTGCTAAACTTTGAAGCAGTTTCCCGAATTTTTTTTTTAGCTTTGCGTGGCGCCGAAAATGCCTCTCATATAATAACATTTAATACAATATAAGTACAGTGCCTGCTGCAATTCCGCAAACGATGTACGCACAAATCTGTCCTGTATTTAATAAGTGATTATTGTAGCTACAATTAGAGTCATTGTATCATACTTTTCTTAGCTACTTAAAACTTATCTATTGCTTTTCCTGCGGAGGCGTTTAGGTAATTACGGCGTAGTATTTTCTCCTGTGGTAGCAACCTTAACATTAGGATTTCTTCTCCTACTCTAGCGAAGGTTACGGTTAGATTTTTACATTTGCTCTCGCATCAGTTCGTTGTACCTATGTAGTAAATGTAAAGGAGAAAAGGCACTATATTTTTGCTGTCTTTGTCGTGTATATGTGTAGGACTTGGAGTGTCGCTCTTAAGGCTATCGTGTATGTTATGGAAGTCATATCGCAACTGCAGCACTGCCAGCAGCTAAGGAAGTTCATCATGGTAAGTTGAACAAATTCGTCAGGATTACGGTTCAGGTGGTACAATGACGTCAGACCGGCGTGTTGTTAGCTGTGAGCATAACGTAAGTGTGCTTTGTAACGCCTGATAAAGGCAACATTTTTCAAGGCAATATCACCTGACCCCCCTCTGGTGGCATAGGGTTAGGTTAGTTTAGGTTTTCCCGTCCTATGTTACGGGGAGCAGCGCCCCCAGTGGGACCCTGTAGGTTACCGTAGCCATTAGCTAGGCCTTCGGGACGTCTGTCTTTCGTGCCCACTTTGCTTCCTTCCACTTTCATACTCCAACTGATCTAACTATCGCCTGTTCTTCCTTTTCTTTCTTAACTTATTGTTCCATTGCGCGTTGATTCTGTGTGGGAACGCCTTCGTGCATGGGTTCCCAGTTTCTGTCTGCATGCTATGTGTCCCTTTCTTTTCCTCTCTTAGAAGAGCTTAGTACTTATTTAGAGAGGCTTATACTTTCTTTTACTACTTTCTTCTACTACGTCGCTGTCCCAATGGAGGCCGTCTCATTACTGCTATTACCGCCTTTTTCAGTATATATAATTGTAAACAGTACTGTGACATAGAGTAACAGGAACTTGGTGCTATTGTTTTCCATTGTTCTCCCGACCTCGTGGCAACTATTGTGTTTGTGAGCTTTACATTTTTGTGTTTACTCGAGCTTCGTCTCTCCCTGATATTAATTGCGTGGAAGGTTGCTAAACATTGTTTCTTACTCGTTGTAGGTTAGTTCTTGCTGTAACGCTTGTGCTTTATTTCTGGTGAAAGAGCTTTTGTCAAGCAATGAGTGTTAGTCCCATCTTCTTGCCATAGCGTTGTCAGTTTTATTTGTTTAACCACTTAAGCCTGGAATTGGACTTTTTTCCCCAACTTGCCGCTTTTCCTCGGGAACAGGGAATATTCCCGGAAGCCAAAATGTCTACTAACTACTAGGGGTTTTGTGCAGCACTTTACACTGGACTATTGTGTGCCGCGCCCTCTAAGCTCTAGTGGTTATGGAAGTTCCTAAGCTTAGGTGTTTCGTAGCAGTCGTGGCTCTTTCTGTGTCGACTTTCTGGCGATATGTGGAGCATCTAAAACCGTGCCAGTCAAGTTTTCCATTTTCTTTTTCAATAAAAAGAAAGTGTTCTGCTTTCCTGCTTGCTAGTATCATAGGATAGCCCCGGAAGATATTACCTCTGCCCCTAGCATTGGTTGGCGCTTTAACGTGTTACTTTTGCATTACTTTCGTGAAGTTCCTGAACTTTTTACCCTTGCTGTTAGTTTGGGTTTCATAATACTTTAATTTTCGGCACTCTATGCGGGTTTGCAGTAGTCTCACTGAGGTGCTCAAGTTCTTAGTCTGAACGTATGCGTACTTTTTGTTTGCAGCCTTTACAGCTAAAGAATTGGTCTATGCGTTCATATAGATTTACTCGTGTTGTTTTCCAACTCATGCTTCGGATCTTAGGCTTGCACGTAATTGCAGTGCACCATTTTTTTTTTTTTAAATCAGTTCTCAGTTTCTTTATGTTTGCGTATTGCCACTAACTACGTCCATTTTGCATAGTGTTTACCGCTCCCCTGTACCCAGTCGTGTTGATCCATCCAATGATGAACGTTACTAAAGATCTAGTACTCTTTCCTGGCAGTTACTTGCTCTTGTAAGAGTTACTGAAGCTCTTTGTCACCTCCTGCCGATATTACTTCCCTTATGACTGCTAGCAAGCAATTTTTTCTGCAATTTCAACGGATACAACGAGCGTTGCTGCTTATAAAACAAGCCTTTTAAGCTATAACAAACGAGTTGCAAGTACTGTAGTTGGCTGTGTGGGATGACGAGCGCTGGAAAAACTAGACAGTACAAGTCCGTATCGAAAGTCGCAAGTTTGAAGGGTTCTATATGTACTATAGTGAGTAACAATTCATGTTTAATCCGCCCACATATTAGATTTTCAATAAACAAAACAATATTCAGTTTAATGAATTTTTGTTAAGCAGAACTTCACATGAAGCATTGTAGGTAGTCGCCTGAAAAATAAAGTCGCCAGAGTGCACACTGTGTATACTGAGCACAATACCCTAAGGTAAGAGGGACAAATTAATCACCTGCCCTTTCCCTGCCACAATATGTTGGGGCATCACGCACCCAAGGGTCCCGAGTGCCTTTAAGCAGGGGACGTAGCATCTGGCTGCAGTTCCTGCTGAGAAGGTTAGTTTTGTAGAGCTAGGTAGGTTGTCTGTATTTCCTTTGTCCCGCGAGGTTGGCCGCCGATCGAGGTGACCGATTTTTTTTTTCTGTGGGGCTCGTACCTTCTTCCGTATGTGACAGTCCGCACATGCGCTTCTTTCTTGTCTTCTTCTCTTTTCGTCCTTCATCTCTTGCCACCTGAGCACAACGTTGTGGTTCCGGCTGTAAGCCGAGTAAATCATCTTAGATCGCTATTGATTGTCTTAGTTCCAGAAATAGCGGGAAAATGCCAATTTAATAATAAACTAATCACCTAGTAATAATTTAAAATGGAAAGATTCCCTGCCGTAGCTACTGTATCACTGACGACCGGCAACTCCGCTTATTTCAAAGTACACCTCCTGATGCAAGTCACTGTAAATAGAATAGTTTTAGATCCACTGTTTGCTTCCCCTTCGCTATTCTGTCTTTCCTTAACCTTGTTCATTTAAACCGGGTGATTTTGCTACAAGGCTCCTCTGTCCATTGTATTCCTACGGAGAAAAGGCTTTGTACGTAGGCTACACAGCCAGGTTAATATAGATTAACCTTTTTCTTAATGGTCATGCACATCCAAAGTTTGGTTGGACAGTATTCTTAAAACTTTCAAGTAATAAATCAGAAACTGATTACTGCATCCCTATCGGAAGTATTATCCCTGCTGTTTCTTTTAACGTAACTCGGGCATTGTTTCCTCGCTGCAAACACTTTTTTTCTAGTGGTATTACTATATGAGAAATAGCTCTTCTAGCGAAATAGATAAGCCTGAGTAGATATAGTTAATACTGCTTGAGGATTGCGTTCTCTCCACCATATAAATCCACATTGTGAAATGATACGGATAGAGTGCTTACGATTTTATTACTTCCTCCTGGGACTCTCCGGTTTTTGGTGGAATGATGTCCGTTGTTTTAATTATGGAATATTAAAGCTACATACATCTTCCTGAGTAAGTCCAAACAAGTTCTACATCGTACAAGTTTTCTTTTTCTGGAGTTTTGTATCATACAAGTTTTCTTTTTCTGGTAACATTGTTCATAATAACGGACGTTGTTCATATAATTATGCTTCATTTTGTAAGATTGTGTAATAAATTATTTGATACGGAAAAAGCTATTTTTTGCCCACTTTGAGTACTTTGCAAACTGTTTTAAGGATCTAAGAGTGTCATACGGTTACCGAGTAGATCTCACTTGAAAACAAACATTCCATCTTTGGTTGGAACGCGGGAGTAAGTACTACGGATGTACAACGTAGTGTAATAATAAGCTGTATAAACGTTCATACTTTCTCCTGAAACTTCTCCTAGAATAAAAAAACTGCCGAAGTGGGTTATTCGCTAATAAGCAAATGATGGTGTGCCATTATGAATTCTTTTATAATTTAGCGCCGTAGAATGAGTAATTTTTTCAAACTCTCTCACTTATGCAGATCCTTTTTTTCCAAAATGGCATTTGTTATTAACGGTTGAGAACATTCGCAACAATCGCTGATGTAAAATACACAGCCCGTGCAGTTTCCAGAGAAACTTATCAATGAATCAACAGGATTTTGGTAGCTTTAAGTTTTGAAGCTTTATAAGAATTTCCCCAAATAGACTGTAAGGCGCACTTACACCCTTGCAATTTTCATGAAATCTGTAACTGTTTCCAATTTCAATGGTAAAACTTTTAGTTGTAGTAGTTACTATAGTTCGAGTATTAATGCAGTATTCGTTCGGCCCATTTAAATTTTAGTAATAAGTTGCGTAATGTTAAAAACTGACAATACATTGCCTCGAAAATTGGTGATGGGTTTCTCTTTGTACTTAGGAAAGGTTGACTGTTGCCCTCCACATATAACCTCAACGCTGTCCACTTTTTGCTGTACAAATATCAAGAGGACGCGTTAACTGTGATAAAAAAAAATAATTGAAAAAACTGCAAGGTGCTCCTTTTGCGTCTTTTACGTAATCTGCAACTGTTTCTGATTTCAATGGTATTGGTTTACCTTGCAATTTTTATTTCACAAAAAAAAAAATTAAATTTGGAGGATCTTTCCGATATCTACTCGGTAGACAGACGTTTAAAGCTACTCCGGAATTCCCTTTTCTAAATATGACGGATTCCCACAGTCCATGAAAAAGCTATTGCGCCATCTTGAGATGCAAAATTTTTATTGCTCCAACAAACTAATTTTTTTACCCAAACAGATACTTTTTATGCCAACCATAGAATGTACTGTTACTACCGTCACTGTCAATTGAATCGGAAATAGTTGCATGTAGATGAAAAATTGCTAAGAGGTATATATCTTGGAATGTTTTTCTCAAAAATATTGAAAAAATAGAAATTAGTAGATGCTCCACATATTTTATACGGTAGAAAGGTATTCATATTGCGGTAATTGAACTGGAGAATTCCCGTTCCTAAATACAAAGGGAACCCACTCTCACTGAAAAACTAAAATTTACCAACTAACGAAGAAAAAATTATCATTACATAAAGGACGAACCAATCGGATACTACTTTTATACATAGGTACTAGACCACTAAACGCAACCCTTTTGCTGAATAAATCATAAAAATATATATGAAAACATCTTACCATCCCATCAAATAAGTTCGCATTTCTACAAAATTCATCAACTCCACCGAGTCCAGAAAGTCCCCAAAGGCCACCAAGTTCACAAAAGCCCTTGACCATGCCTATAGTAATTAATAAGCCGTTCCCAGCTCCGTATCCTGGATACCGTCTGCTTGCCCCTTTTGGCAAAAAAAAAAAAAGTTTGGCACCTTAGAATTTTTTTCTTCAGTATTAGAGGGAAAATAAGGCTCTCTTATTATCTAATACTAAGAATGACCGTCGTGTGTTTATATATAAATATACATATTCTCTTGAAATGGCATAGATGTAGATCGATTTATATGTTTGGTGTCACGCTCTTAACGAAATAGATAGGCGGAAATTAGCCCAGGTTGGAGGCTCTGGAGCTCCACTCAAGCTCCATTGAAAGTGATAGGCAGAAAATAGGCCGGGTTGCAGAAGATGGCAAACGTATCTTAAGCAGGGACAGATGAGATTCCAACAATGAAGACATCGCAGGCTTAGTCTGATTTGTACGAGTATTAGCTTCTCCATACNTTTCTTCCCACAGATGATTTCGTTGCATGAGCTATTCTTCCCACTTTGATGCAATTGTCAACGAAACTGACGAAACATAAGTTTTCACGGGCAGTAGACAATTATTTCTTCAAGCTTACTGTTTTCCTCTGACGAAGCAGTTTTCTCTTTATAGGTCGAAATTTGAGCACCTCTAGTTATCGTCCGCATCGTTGTTCAATCACGCGAGGGCGATACTTATTTTACATCAATGGACGTTTTCCCATTTGCTCTACATTTCTCAACAGAAAGAGGTTTTTGGGATCTCAGTTTGGGCATCTTTTATGCATGACAAGTATGGTAATCTCTTGTTCTTGGCAGCGGTCGTAATAAAATGTACTGTGTTAATAAGGTCGTAATTTTGTTTGTTTCATTAAGCGACGAACGTGTGCAGAATTACACGGTGTCCATCAGATATTCATAGTTTATTACACTTGCGATAATCGAAGTTTATTATCACCCGCGAGCGATACGAAGTGTGGTGATAATGTTTTCTCGTTTACGGTTGTATGTTTTTTTTGTCCGTCCACGCCCCAAAGAGAGGCAGAAGGAGTTGAGCCATCATCACAATCTTTTTCAGGCAGTTAGGTGGGTTGACTGAGACGTGAAATCTGCCAAAAATCTGGATTTACCTGATCGTCAAAAATGACAGCGTTGAAGTCGTAAGTCCTGCCTCAGCACTTTCAGTTCCTCCCCCAAGCACTTACGGAGGAGGGGGGTAATGGTCTTACGCCCCGAGGCGTTCTAGTTGCAGTTGCACTGGAACAGTGTTATTTATTATCTTATAATTATATCGAAGACATACTGTTGTAAAATCAGTGCATGCACAAGTGTTCGCCAGCTTATTATAGTATAGATGTGTATACGTCTTCACGTTATATTCGGTATTGCTGCTTTAAATATTCTCGTTAGCAGTGTTTCCTCATCTTACAAGCATTGCACCATTGCCCGGCTGCTGATCCAGTATAGGGAGGTTTTGTTAACAAATTGATTTAACTACAAACGTGCGTCCCACTTTACTCACAATTGTTATAGCCCACACAGTGTTATAGGTGTTGTTCATATTTGCACATTGAACATGGGTATTGATACTAAAATATGTTCTTCTTATATGTCTATACCATTTTTTGCCATATGAAGATATTTGCATCTCACGCACAAACGCAACTAAATTAACAGAATTATCAGAAGATTTTTATCGTTACAGTTTTCACGTTGGAAGAATTACCGAAGCGTTGCGCTTGGTGCATGATGTCAATGATGAATTGCAGGCGCTGTATAAGTTTGAACTTGAGACTGTAGCGTTGGTTTCGTCACTTCAATTCGCGTTCAAGAAAAGATAGCAGTAGCTTGAGGTGAACTTAACGTAGGCGATCGGAATCTCCATGTACGGACACAAGATTGAATTCGCGGCAGTCTCAGGCATACGGTTGAAACTTGGCCCAAAGTGGCGGAACCAACGGTCGTATCTGGAGTACAGGGCAAATTAAGCCCAATGGACTTAAAATAACTCGCTTGTGAAATGCTGAGGATGGAGCTTTTATTATACGGTACTATAGCAATTACCACAACACCATATGCAGCCAGAGGATTACAGGCATCATCGATTGGCACAGGTACATCAAGCCAATCTCATTAGGTTTATTTTATCTGGATATTTCGGCATGAGGAGCGGTTTCGCTAAATTGGATCAAGTATCGGGCTTTAAGCACAAACAAATTTACCCATGGGACAACTTCAAACACAATCCTTCTCAGAATTGTCTTTGGCCGGTTCAGTGATAGCCGGCTTAAGTTCAACCCCTGACCCTGAGACTCAATCGACAGTACCGAAGCCAGCGTTAATGTTTCAAGTTCCGAACGAACAAATGATGAAGCTAACAAGGTTGCTTCATCTCGCTAGAAGTGTTCCAATAAATTACGCCTTTTTTCTTCCCTGTACAAATAACAAATGTAAATCAGTGACCTTTAGAAACTCTGTACTGTACTTCCATATACGATTGTCTGACGTTACTCCTCGCTTGTCCCTTCTAGGGAACTATAACATTTGCAGCTTACGTTTCTTTTTCGCACGTTAATCTATTATGGCTGCGAAATAAATGGACGCTGCGTTTTTCACAACAACCCGAAGCGAAACAGAGGCGAATGCAAGGGAGGGGGGGGGGGTGGCCGGCAGCGGGGTCAGGCCCCCTCCTTAAGAACAAGAGAAGGCGACAGAGTCGCTCTGTACCTACTGTGGGTCCGCATCCTGAGAAATACGTCTGTCTGTTCGGTCGCAGTGTGTGTTACATATCCGTATGAGGTTGAGCATTTGTGCAGACTGTAGTTTGCTGCCAGGAATCTGGTTGTTGCTGTTGTGTTGAGGGATAAAATTATCGACTATGCACATGTATAGATTATTGAAACTAGAGCACTCTGAGAGCGCATACCTCCGCCAAGCGATGAAACTGTAGCAAAAAATTCAAATTGGCTCTGAAACCATAATTTTCTTTGTATTAACTTCAAAATCGAATCACTGTGTCTTTCATATAGTAATAACAGCTTGTGCAATTTTCTTGAAGATCCGTTCATAACTTTTTGAGTTATACTGCTAACAAACTTTATTACAAACACGAGTCAAACATACAAACGAACAAACGAATCTGCACCAAAATTTAATCATTTATGTCTTTCAACATTACTAACAACCCCTATAAATTTTATAAGGATCCTTTAATTATTTTTGAGTTATTGTGCTAACAAGCATAAAACTAAAAACAGTAACAGACGAACGAACGAATCTTTACGAAAATTTGGTCATTTACTCATTGTTATATACCTAACACCTCATGTTAATTTCATAAAAATCTATCCATAACTTTTTGAGTAATAGCAGTGAGAAAAATTAGGCAGCCAAACAAACAAACAAACGGATGGTCTTATCTTCACCAAAAGTTGATCATCTGTTCCTCCTAACATACCTAACAATCCCTGTAAATTTCATCCAAATCGGTTCAGAACTTTTTGAGTTATCTTGGTGAAAGACAGACAGACAAACAAACAAACAAACACGACGAAAACATAACCTCCTTGGCGGAGGTAATAATAAGAGCATCGGAGGCGCTGTAGCAGCTATTGATTACATCAACAAGGCTTTCTTTTAGCAGGTACTATAAAATTCTATAACTGCCGGCAATATTGCTCTTATGCTTACTGTCCTCTTTGTTCTTATTATCGTATTATTCCTATTTTACTACTTTAATTCTTCAACAGTTTTCCAAAAGAATAAAAGAATATAAACCGAAAAGGGTCATCGATTGACCTGAAAATTAAGCCCATGTAATTAGCTTACCTACTGGTCCTGAATTTCACACAGGTGCGCTGGCTTCAAATTAGGTCTCAACTTTTAATTGAATACCTCTAGGACCGACGGAAGCTCATTGAATATTCAGCTGTTTCAAATGTAATTTGTTTGTTTCTAACACCTGCAGCACGAGTCAAGGCGGTGCAGCTATCGCTCGTGTCCTATCGGAAATTTATAGCCATTTATCCTATATTATCCGAAACCGCTCACTAATTAATCGTGGGCAGCAAATAAATGCCAATAAGCTTCTGATCGGGTATTTGAGGTTCCTGCTAAGTCAAGCCAAGCAGGCTTGACATGGGCACAACTGTTGACAACGTTGGTCTTGGTGACGTCACAGATTTTTCTTACTTTTCCATAATATAATTGCGCAACTTTTTCCAGACATATACTATAGCGATAAAATGCAGGCGCCATTAGACTGAAGGAATAAATAATCACCGTTAATAATTTTGATCTTTTGGCAGAGTCTTTGCATAGCCTTACATTCACTGAAGTAAAATGGCCAAAGAAGAAGGCGAAAAAAGAGCTTTCCGTAATCAGGTAAGTACACCCTCATCACTCTTACCACCCCCTCACGACCCTTACTACCCTCATCTCCACACCACCTTCACCACCGCTACAGTGTGTGTTATTTCAACAATGTATCCCTTATTAGCTGAATAGCTGTATTATAATAGTATGAATACTAGCTGTACCTGTGAAATTTTCACAGTCTACAGGGCCTTTAATTTTTATACATACTGTGTGTCCCCTTTATTGAGCTTTCCAAAGGTGCAAACCAATCTCATTCTGTTCAACCATTAACCTCTGCTTCACCCCATCCCCTCTTTTTTGCCTTACCCCCACCTC
>LQNS02278160.1:25528637-25544367 GCA_001587735.2 Parhyale hawaiensis
TAAAACTGTCAATGAGCTGCTGGGGCTGCCGAAAATTCTGTTAGGGTGTCACTGCTACCTCGTGTGGACGGTAAATTCTACGTTTTTATCTCCCCCTGCCGGGACTCGTCCCTATTGTGAGTTTCTTTAGTGATCTGTCTTGAAAAGGTAGATCCATTTTTGTGTGTTTGTTGTTACGGACAAATTGGTTGTTTTCGTAAGAAATTCATTTTGTTTTCAGGGTAACTGAGATTTTCCTAGTTTACAGTTGCCGCTCACCAACCTGCGTACAGTATTTGTTACTGTAAATATTGCACTGAACTCACCAGTAAGTTTCTTCGTGTCGAGTTTGAATACGCGTTTTTAGGTGATCCGGCTGAGCATTGAGCCGCATTATTCTTATTACGGAGCATTATTTAATCCCTCGTCAGCGAATAAGTTATAACCTAATCCTTGATAATATTTCAGTCCATTTCCGTGTCTAGAAAAGCACCTTCTGCTAGGTGTACTTTGACGTTGGTGCGTCCAATGCTACTCTCTGTGTTAAGAACTTGAATGCCTTATTTTGGCAACGATGAGCGCCGTCCTGTGAAGTAAATCACATGTATTTACTTCTTTATTGCTTCCACTCACCAGATCGTAGTACTTACTATTCGACCATCGCCTCCCATCTGGGGCTCCACAACCCAAATCTTCAGCGTCCTCTGCATCTTATGTCTTAGGCACTATTTACTTTGCTCCATCGTGGCTCCTGTCTTCTTTTCAAGCTGTTACGAATCTTTTCCAGTTGTCAGACAGGAGAGAAGCTATTGCTAGTAATCGTTTTTCGTTAACGTATTCTAGAGTTGCGGCGTTCGCCTTCGCCGTTTGCAAATGGTCGGCCCTTTTACTAAGATACCAGTTATGCTTCTCCCCGTATCCGCACTGTAAGCAGCGGTGTAGTTTTATTATAGTAAATAGTTTGGGCCTCCATTTCCGCAACAACGGCGGTCTAACAAAGAGGGAAACAAGGCAGAAATAGTGTATCGATGTTAACTGGGAATCCCTGCACGAAGGTGTTCCCACACGAGATCAACGCTCATGGGAGCAGCATGTAAGACAAGAAAAGGAAGAACTGAGGAAAGTAAGATCAGTAGTAGAATGTAATTGGAAGAGAGCGAAGCGGCACTGAAGACCGACGTCCTGAATGTTGATCTAATTGCTAAGGTGACTTACAGTGTCACCCTGGGGTCGCTGCTCCCCGCAATAGGCCTATAGGCTGAGCGAACGTAACTTAACTAAACCTGCGCCTCGAATACTTATGCCCTTGAGGAGGCGGTGTTATTTTTATATATATATTTCTTTAACTTAATTCATTTTCTTGCTTCATCTTCTTTCCGCCGATCCTTGCGTGCTAATCTTTCATTAATGGCTTTCCCTTTTATTAACGTGTTTTATGTACCTAACTTATGTCCTCTTCGAGCATTATAGGCCGACTTAGCCTAAAGTCGACTACTTGACTTGCTGTCATTCTCGTAGTCCTACTGAACGCTTGTTTGGTCTGATCTTCTTTTTCTCTCCGGATTTACTGTGCCTATATGCGGGTTGATCCTGTGTGGAAATTCCCTCGTTTTTAAGCCCTACGATTCTGTCGACCCACCTTCAGGGTTGTAAGATTGGGGATATTTGAGGGCCAGCAATCTGAATCAAAACCTGACGGGGACCAAAGTGCCCGACTTCAGTGATGCGACTCTACAATCCAACATACTGCATGTCTCTTCTTTCCCTCTTTGCCCGTTTTTTTAGGGAAAGAGAAGCCTTTAACTCTGCACTGGAATCATAGCAATTCTTTAGTAGCACCATTCACTGACGAGAGAAGCTCACATCATCATGAAGTCCTTAGGTGAATACTGTACCAAGAGCTAGGATTATTGAAGTACGCCTAACATGCAATAAATAGCTCAGGTGTTTAACCGCAAACAGAAAACTAGTAATGAAAACAAAAAAAGGAAAACTTCGATTAGGTCCTGAGGTACACGTGCGACAAGTTGCATAACTTTGAAGCAGTTCCCCGAATTTTTTTTTTTTTTTTAGTTTTGCGTGGCGCCGAAGATGCCTCGCATATAATAACATTCAATACAATATAAGTACAGTGCCTGCTGCAATTCTGCAAACGATGTACGCACAAATCTGTCCTGTATTTAATAAGTGATTCTTGTAGCTACAATTAGAGTCATTGTATCATACTTTTCTTAGCTACTTAAAACTTATCTATTGCTTTTCCTGCGGAGCCGTTTAGGTAATTACGGCGTAGCATTTTCTCCTGTGGTGGCAGCCTTAACATTAGGATTTTCCTCTCTTACTCTAGCGAAGGTTACGGTTAGATTTTTACATACGCTCTCGCATCAGTTCGTTGTACCTATGTAGTAAATGTAAAGAAGAAAAGGCACTGTATTTTTGCTGTCTTTGTCGTGTATATGTGTAGGACTTGGAGTGTCGCTCTTAAGGCTATCGTGTATGTAAGTGTGCTTTGTAATGCCTGATAAAAGCAACCTTTTTCAAGGCAATATCGCCTGACCTCCCTCTGGTGGCATAGGATGGGCCGTAGGCTTGGGTTAGTTTAGTTTCGCCCGTCCTATGTTACGGGGAGCAACGCCCCCAGGGGGACCCTGTAGGTTACCTTAGCCATTAGCTAGGCCTTCAAGACGTCTGCTTCCTTCCACTTTCATACTCCAATTGATCTAACGATCACCTGTTCTTCCATTTCTTTCTTAACTTACTGTTCCGATGTGCGTTGATCCTGGTGGGAACACCTTCGTGCATGGGTTCGCCGTTTCTGTCTGCATGCTATATGTGCCTTTCTTTTCCTCTCTTAGAAGAGCTTAGTACTTATTTAGGGAGGCTTAAACTTTCTTTTATTACTTTCTTCTACTACGTCGCTGTCCCCATGGAGGCCGTCTCATTACTGCTGTTCCGCCTTTTTCAGTAATATAATTGTAAACAGTACTGTGACGTAGAGTAACAGGAACTTGGTGCTATTGTTTTGATAGTTCTCTCGACCTCGTGGCAACTATTGTGTTTGTGAGCTTTACATTTATTTTGTTTACTCGAGCTTCGTCTCTCCCTGATATTAATTGCGTGGAAGGTTGCTAAGCATTATTTCTTACTCGCTGTAGGTTAGCTGTTGCCTTTTGTAACGCTTGTGCTTTTGTTCTGGTGAAAGGCCCTCAGGGGCATATTGTGGCGGGCCTTCCCTGCCACAATCTGTTTGGGCATCACGCACCCAAGGGTCCCGAGTGCCTTCTCCGCAGGGGATGTAAAATCTGGCCGCAGTTCCTGCTGAGAAGGTTAGTTTTGTAAAGTTAGGTAGGTTCTCTAGGTTTCCATTCTCTCCCGCGAGGTTGGCCGCCGATCGAGGTGACCGATTTTTTCTGCGGGGCTCCTACCTTCGTCCGTGCGGAGGGTCCCAGCAGGGACCGTCTGCACGTGCGCTTCTTTCTTGTCTTCTTCTCTTTTCGTCTTTCATCTCTTGCCACCTGAGCACAACGTTGTGGTTCCGGCTGTAAGCCGAGTAAATCATCTTAGATCGCTATTGATCATCTTAGTTTCAGAAATAGCGGGAAAATGCCAATATAATAATAAACTAATCACCTAGTAATAATTTGAAATGGAAAGATTCCTTGCCGTAACTACTGTATCACTGACGACCGGGGAACTCCTCTTATCATCTCAAAGTACACCTCCTGATGCAAGTCGCTGTAAATAGAATAGTCTTAGATCCACCGTTTGCTTCCCCTTCGCTATTCTGTCTTTCCTTAACCTTGTTCATTTAAGCCGGGTTATTTTGCTACAAGGCTCCTCTGTCCATTGTATTCCTACGGAGAAAAGGCTTTGTTGGTAGGCTACACGGCCAGGTTAATATAGGTTTAAATTTTTCTTAAAGGTCTTGCACATCCAAAGTTTGGTTGGACAGTATTCTTAAAACTTGGAAGTAATAAATCAGAAACCGATTACTGCATCCCTATCGGAAGTATTATCCCTGCTGTTTCTTTTAACGTAACTCAGGCATTGTTTCCCCGCTGCAAACACTTTTCTAGTGGTATTACTATATGAGAAATAGCTCTTCTAGCGAAATAGATAAGCCTGAGTAGATAAGGTTAATACTGCTTGAGGATTGCGTTCTCTCCACCATATAAATCTACATTGTGAAATGATACGGATAGATTGCTTACGATTTTATTACTTTTTCCTGGGACTCTCAGGTTTTTGGTCGAATGATATCCGTTGTTTTAATTATGGAATATTAAAGCTACATACAATTTCCTGAGTAAGTCCAAACAAGTTCTACATCGTACAAGTTTTCTTTTTCTGGAGTTTTGTATCATACACGTTTTCTTTTTCTGGTAACATTGTTCATAATAACGGACGTTGTTCATGTAATTATGCTTCATTTTGTAAGATTGTGTAATAAATTATTTGATACGGAAAAAGCTATTTTTGCCCACTTTGAGTACTTTGCAAATTGTTTTAAGGATCTAAGAGTGTCATACGGTTACCGAGTAGATCTTACTTGAAAACAAACATTCCATCTTTGGTTGGAACGCGGGAGTAACTACTACGGATGTACAACATAGTTTAATAATTAGCTATATAAACGTTCATACCTTCTCCTGAAACTTGTCCTCGAATAAAAAAAAAACTGTCGAAGTGGGTTATTCGCTAATAAGCAAATGATTGTGTGCCATTATGAATTCTTTTTATAATTTAGCGCCGTAGAATGGGTAATTTTTTCAAGCTATCTCACTTAAGCAGATCTTTTTTTTTTCCAAAATGGCATTCGTTATTAACGGTTGAGAACATTCGCAACAATCGCTGATGTAAAATGCACAGCCCGTGCAGTTTCCAGAGAAACTTATCAATGAATCAACAGGATTTTGGTAGCTTTAAGTTTATAAGAAATTTCCCCAAATAGACTGTAAGGCGCACTTACACCCTTGCAATTTTCATGAAATCTGTAACTGTTTCCAATTTCAATGGTAAAACTTTTAGTTCTAGTAGTTACCATAGTTAGTATTAATGCAGTATTCGTTCGGCCCATTTAAATTTTAATAATAAGTTGCGGAATGTTGAAAGACTGACAATATATTACCTCGGAAATTGGTGATGGGTTTCTCTTTGTACTTAGGAAAGGTTGACGGCTGTTGCCCTCCTCATATAACCTCAACGCTGTCCGCTTTTTGCTGTACAAATATCAAGAGGACGCGTTAACTGTGATTAAAAAAAAAATAATTGAAAGACTGCAAGGTGCTCCTTTCGCGTCTTTTACGTAATCTGCTACTGTTTATGATTTCAATGGTATTGCTGGCAGTTATTGTCTAGAGTATAGTGTGTATAAATACTCAATCCATTTGTTTTATTAATGTTGCCATGAGAAGGAAGTTTCAGAAAAAATGCAAAGGGGTTTACCTTGCAATTTTTTTTTCGCAAAATTTTAAGATCAAATTTGAAGGATCTTTCTGATACTTACTCAGAAGACAGAAGTTAAAACTACTGCGGAATTCCCGTTTCTAAATAAGATAAGTTCCCACAGTCCATGAAAAAGCAATTACGCCATCTTGAGCTGCAAAATATTTATTTCTAAAGAAACTAATTTTTTACCCAAACAAATAGTTTTTATGCCAACCGTAGAATGTACTGTAACTACCGTCCGTGTCAACTGCATCGGAAACAGTTGCGTGTAGATGGAAAATTGCATAGAATGTTTTTCTCAAAAATATTGAAAAAATAAAAATTAGTAGATGCTCCACATATTTAAAGGGTAGAAAGGTATTTATATTGCGGTAACTGAACAGGAGAATTGCCATTCCTAAATACAAAGAGAACCCACTTTCAATGAAAAACAAAAAATTACCAACTAACGAAGAAAAAATTATCATTACTTAAAGGACGAACCAATCGGATACTACTTTTATACATAAGTACTAGACCACCTAACGCAACCCCTTTGCTAAAAAGTCATAAAAATAAATATCAAAACATTTTACTATCCCATCAAATAAGTTCGGATTTCTACAAAATGCATCAACTCCACTAAGTCCACAAAATCCTCAAAGGCCCTTGGCCATGCTTATAGTAATTAATAAGCCGTTCCCAGGTCCGTATCCTGGATACCGTCTGCTTGCCCCTTTTGGCAAAAAAAAAGTTTGGCACCTTAGAATTTTTTTTCTTCAGTATTAGGGGAAAAATAAGGCTTCGGACAGACGGACCGACAGCTCTCTTATTATAGTACTAAAGAGCCCAACTGTCAAAAATGACAGCAAAAATTTTGTGATTGAGCTTTTTATTGTTCCGGTTCCCAGCAAATGCAGGCTTGATCTTCCATTAGGGAAACGCAAGCTGTACAACCATGAGTTTTGCGATAGCAAAATATCCCCCCCCCCCCCAGGCAAGATAAGGAGTGAATATCAGCTTGGAATTGATTAAGCGTTAAGCTGCCCTAAGAAAAATATAGTTCAGTCAAAAGAATTCACTGGAAATGCCCAAGGCTCACCGCATTGTGGATACCAACTGATTGTTGAACCTCCAGCGTCGAAATTTGGCTGCGATGTAAATTCAATATAAAAAGGCGTCTGCTCAGCGTGAAGATTCAACTACTTCGATATCATTCAGCAATGGAAGCGGAGATCCAGAGCCATGTTTGTTACCGGTACCCCAAGCTCTGAAATTGTACGGTATCTCAGCTTGTTTTTCAGTACATGAATTTTCTCCTATTAAACTCTTAACTGCGTGACGGAGAGACGGACCAACATTGGAGCAAGCGAGGGAGCAAGCAACCAACAATTGTGTTTTTTTTATTATATAGTGGATACACTGCAGTATGTTCTATAGCGGAAAATAACAACTTAAATTTTTTCATTGTACAAACTATTTTAAAAGGCAAAAATTCAACGGTTATTCACACCTTACCTGGTTTGCGTAGGTGAATTAGAACAGTGGAGGCAATTCGAAAATCTTCTGGATCTGCTCTGAAAAGCTTCAGATTTTCAGTAGACATAGTTCTTTGTGGTCCCTTCTGATCTGGGGTGGGGCAGAGGATGAGGTATCCAGCGAGCAGAGACCTTTGGCATCGCGAAGCTCATTGGTCAGAATGTTGCCAGCTCCAGGGATGAGTCCTCGGTCCCGCACTACTAGCCTGAAACAAAGGAATAGTCAAAGCAGCAGAAGCGTACTTCTCGTTTTCTCCATTTTCGGCAAATGCGTAAGTTCTTTCAAATCGACACCCTGGCAACACCAAAACAAAAAGGGTTAGAATGCACAAATTTAATAATCAGGCATGTAAATTGTAGCAGACTACGAGGACCAATTTGCGTATCCATGTATGACACACTGTCAGACACACTATACATAGAGATGTTAAACATTAATGAAGGTCTAGTGGTTGGGTTTTTAATTTTACCGAGCTTCATCGACATTTTTAACCTATATATCTTTTTAATGCTTCATGAGTTAGGTTGAGTTGCCTACAATAAAAATGATACTATGAGCTACGGGCCATGGATATAACTAGAGGCATAGAACATGCTACCTGTTACGTTCATACCGTGTGTATATGTACACGCACACAGTCATACACACCCCTGTTTCTCATTTTTTGAACTTCAATGTTAAAGAAAGTAATCTTGTCATCATTACCCAAAAAAAAATAAGCATATGTGCCGTCACGCTTGCCGTATTCTTTCCCTCTGATTGTACAGCTTGGGTACTGTACATAACCCACCTGAGAGGATGTAGCAAGTAATGCTATGTTGCGCAATACATTCTGAACAAAGTACGCTTGTAAGAGAATAGAAGAGTCCCCGTCCAATAATCTTCTGTGCTCATTAGTGCTGGAAATTTGACCTTCGTCTTGCTGTGACGATGACAAGCATTACGTCACTGATACTAACCACACGTCACACCAGGTACCGCATCGCACGTGGTAGTCAGACTCTTTGGTAGTCTCTGGCCAGGAGGTTTCGTAGACGGAGGTAGCTACGGCTACGGACATCTGAGACTGAAATTACCGGCATCCTAACACGCTGATTGGCTGTGCGAATGCCCGCTAGTCTGTGATTGGTGGGGATGAACGCTTGAAGCTTATGATTGGGTGGGGAGGCAGCAGCTGCTGCTATTAAGTCTCATTTCCATTAAATCTCCTTGGTCTTCGATATTGTGTAGTTCTGAGTGTTGTTAGCGAAGACCATACGACACAGACCATGAAACAGCGTGCATTGTTAATTGTGTGTGCGGTACGCAGCTCAAATATCGTGAATAGTTCAATCAGATAATACAAATGACTAGCCAGAAAAAGCCCATGGGAGAAGAATAGCTTGTGGATCGTCACGTGCCATGCAGATGTTGTAGTTTTTGGGTTGTCTTTGAATTTTCTGACTTTGAGTGATTTTCGTTCCAAGTATACTTCTTAAAATTTGAATGTCGTCAGAGTTTATTAGATGACTCGACGAATCTTCAATGTATATACTTCAATAAAAAAAGAAATTAAATGACGACACAGTGGTTCATACCTTGAAATCTGGACGTTGAGGAGATAGCCGCACTTACGGTAGCGCTGATAAGTTCATGTTCGAGCGGCGCAGACAAAACAAAGAAAACACACACTAAACTAAATAAAAATTAAACTAAAAAAATTGTCTGAAACAATTTGATACATACGATACACATTTTATGTGGTGTAATATTGTGATGCCTCCTAGGAAAAAAAAATTGAATAAAATTACGCATCGAAATAAATATAGCAAGTCTACAAATGTGCTGCATGTAACGCAACATCAAAATAAAAATAGTAAGTCTACATGAGGACGGCAATTACGCCGACCTCGGGCTGGAACTGTCTATCTAACTACGGAGAGGTTAAGCCCTAGACAAGATTGGGCAGCCCCTGCGCACATCGTCCACTACGAATTTTCAATCGAAAAGCGATCTCCTTCCTACACCGATCCGCTAATGTGAGGAGTCCATCGGTGATCTCTCCCTCAGATCATATTACAGTATACCTCCCAGGATGACGTACTGAACTCTTGTTGGTTTATCCTCTCTCGAACCACGGTCCCTCCCATCTTTACCATACAACTAACATTGGTGTTTTTGAGACCAAAATATTATCTCCTGAAAGCCCTTAAGAAGTTCCTAGGCCTCATTTATCACGAGTAAGCGAGTCATAGCATTGCCCTCTGAGCCATGCCCGAGTGACTGTTTCCCCTCGTCATCTGGCTCAACACACTTCACGTTTCATTTACTGCCAACCCAACTGATCTCTGTTTCTAATTAAAGGAAAAAACACTTGTTGTAGACTACAAACAATAAAACTTAATCGTTGACCTCGTGTTTATATGCTTCTCAGAGAAGCTCTCGAAAAGTTTGGGTTGGGCTTCACACAACTTGATGAGCATAAAATCTTAAGTCACTTGAATATAATGGGAACAAATCACATGGGCCACCCGCATCGTTGTTCAATCACGTGAGGGCGATACTTATTTTATATCAATGGACGATTTCCCATTTGCTCTACATTTATCAGTAGTAAGAGGTTTTTGGGATCTCAGTTTGGGCACCTTTTATGCATGACAAGCATGGTAATATCTGGTTCTTGGCAGCGGTCGTAATAAAATGTACAGTGTTAATTAGGTCGTAATTTTGTTTGTTTCATTGAGCGACGAACGTGAGCAGAATTACACGGTGTCCATCAGATATTCATAGTTTACTACACTTGCGATAATCGAAGTTTATTATCACCCGCGAGCGATACGAAGTGCGGTGATAATGTTTCTTCGTTTACGGTTGTATGTTTTTTTTTGTCCGTCCAAGCCCAAAAGAGAGGCAGAAGGAGTTGAGCCATCATCACAATCTTTTTCAGGCAGTTAGGTGGGTTGACTGAGATGTGAAATCTGCTAAAAAAAAATCTGGATTTAGCTGATCGTCAAAAAGGACAGCGTTGAATTCGTAAGTCCTGACTCAGCACTTTCAGTTCTTCCCCATCCACTTACGGAGGGGGTGATGGTCTTACGCCCCGAGGCGTTCTAGTTGCAATTGCACTGGAACAGTGTTATTTATTATCTTATGATTATGTTGAAGAAATACTGTTGCTATTGTAAAATCAGTGCATGCACAAGTGTTGGCCAGCTTATTATAGTATACATGTGTATACGTCTTGACGTTATATTCGCTATTGCTGCTTCAAATATCCTGGTCTGCAGTGTTTCCTCATCTTACAAGCATTGCACCATTGCCCGGCTGCTGATCCAGTATAGGGAGGTCTTGTTAACAAATTGATTTAATTACAAAAGTGCGTCCCACTTTACTCACAATTGTTATGGCCCACACAGTGTTATAGGTGTTGTTCATATTTACACATTGAACATCTGTATTAATACTAAAATATGTTCTTCTTATATGTATATACCATTTTTTGCCATTATGAAGATATTTGCATCTCACGCACAAACGCAACTAAATTAACAGAATTATCAGGAGATTTTTACCGTTACAGTTTTCACGTTAGAAGAATTACCGAAGGGTTACGTTTGGTACATTATGTCAAT
Source organism: Parhyale hawaiensis (assembly GCA_001587735.2). NCBI lineage: Eukaryota > Metazoa > Arthropoda > Malacostraca > Amphipoda > Hyalidae > Parhyale > Parhyale hawaiensis. The sequence goes on from LQNS02278160.1 coordinate 25,539,194, forward strand.
GATGAATTGCAGGCGCTGTATGAATGCTAGTTCAGTAGCGATACATTAGCTCTATTTACATCAAAATATACAAAAAGGCGCCATCAACTGGAAAGGCGAAAACGAGCTGAACTAAGTTTGAACTTGAGACCGTAGCGTTGGTTTCGTCATTTCAATTGGTGTTAAAGAAGAGATAGTATAGTAGCTTGATGTGTACTTTACGTAGGCGATCGGAATCTCCATGTACGGACACAAGATTGAATTCGCGGCCGTCTCAGGCATACGGTTATAACTTGGCCCAAAGTGGCGAAACCAACGGCCATATCTGAAGTACAGGGCAAATCAAGCCCAATGGACTTAGCATAACTCGCTTGTGAAATGCTGAGGATGGAGTTTTTATTATAGGGAACTATAGCAATTGCCAAGACACCATATGCAGCGAGAGGATTACAGGCAACATCGATTGGCACAGGTACAACAAGCTAAGCCAATCTCATTAGGTTTATTTTATCTGGATATTTCGGCATGAGGAGCGGTTTCGCTAAATTGGATCAAGCACAAACAAATTTACCCATGGGACAACTTCGAACACAATCCTTCTCAGAATTGTCTTTGGCCGGTTCAGTGATAGCCGGCTTAAGTTTAACCCCTGAAACTCAATCGACAGTACCGAAGCCAGCGTTAATGTTCAAGTTCCGAACGAACAAATAATGAAGCAAACAAGGTTGCTTGATCTCGCTAGAAGTGTTCCAATCGAATACACCTTTTTTGTTTCCTGTACAAATATAAATCAGTGGCCTTGAGAAATTCAGTACTGTACTTCCATATACGATTGTCTGACGTTACTCCTCGCCTGTCCCTTCTAGGAAACTATAACATTTGCAGCTTACGTTTCTTCTTCGCACGTTAATCTATTATGGCTGCAAAATAAATGGACGCTGCGTTTTTCACAACCAGCTGAAGCGAACCAGAGGCGAATGCAAGGGAGGTGGGGGGCGGCAACGGGGCCATGCCCCCCCCCCCAAGAACAGGAGAAGGCGACATAGTCGCTCTGTACCTACTGTGTGTCCGCATCCTGAGAAATATGTCTGTCTGTTCGGTCGCAGTGCATGTTACATTGTAGCCGTATGAGTTTGTGCATTTGTGCAGACTGTAGTTTGTCGCCAGGACTCTGGTTATTGCTGTTGTGTTGAGGGAAAATATCGAGTATGCACATGTATACATTAGTGAAATAATATGAGCATCGTAAGCGCTGTAGCAGCTATTGATTACACCAACAGGGCTTTCCTTTAGTAGGTACCATAAAATTCTACAACTGCCGGGAATATTATTTTTATGCCCTACTGTCCTCTTTGTTATTATTGTCGTATTCTTCCTATTTTACTACTTTAATTCGTTAACTGTTTTTCAAAAGAATATTGACCGAAAAGGGTCATCGATTGACCTGAATATGAAGCCCATGTAATTAGCTTGACTACTAGTCCTGAATTTCACCCAGGGGCGCTGGCTTCAAATTAGGTCTCATGGTTTTAATTGATTACCTCCAGGACCGACGGGAGCTCAGTGAATTTTCAACTGCTTCAAATGAATCCCACGTTATCCGAAACCCCTCACTAATTACTCGTGGGCAGCAGATAAATGCCTATAAATTTCTGATTGAGTGTTTGAGGTTCCTGCTAAGTCAAGCCAAGCAAGCGTGACATGGGCACAGCAGTTGACAACGCCTCAGTTTTAAGAATTGGTCTTGGTGACGTCACAGATTTTTTTCTTTACTTTTCCATGATACAATTGCGCAACTTTTTCCAGACATATAATATAGCGATAAAAAGCAGGCGCCATTAGACTGACAGAATAAATCATCGACGTTAATAATTTTGATCTCTGATCTTTTGGCAGAGTCCTTACATAGCCTTACATTCACTGAAGCAAAATGGCCAAAGAAGGCGAAAAAAGAGCTTTCCGTAATCAGGTAAGTACACCCTCATCACTCTTACCACCCCTTCACGACCCTTACTATCCTCATCTCCACACCACCTTCACCACAGCTACAGTGTGTGTTATTTTAACAATGTATCCCTTATTGGCTAAATAGCTGTATTTTAATAGTATTAATATTATCTACAAACAAACAGCATTATATAATAATCATTGGCAAGATAATCATACAGTATTCATTGCTATGCAGCTGCTGGCGGGGATAGCCATCGGAATATCCGCAGCTTGCATGAACTTCGCTCTCAACTTCCCCACTTTCGGCATCGCCTCCATGAGTAGGGACCCGGACCTGGATTTTACTCCCGACCAGGTGAGAAGCATTTCTTAGGTATAACGTACCTACTTACCTACGAGTAAGAACGAAGGCAATAACGAAAAACAGGATTTCAGGGTGTAGACTGTCGATGTTATCCAAAATCCTCCTCAGACAATGAAAAACTTATAGCTAGATGATGATTTTGAGTAGGTATATATGTATCTATTTTAGCGCCCACTGGTCTCGCATATGAACGTTAAAGGGAAAACTATTACTGATGCAATAAGGGCAGACCTTTAAGGGCCTAGTTGTAAAGCCGACATAAGTACCATTCAAGTACATAATACTAAGAGCACTAATCAAAACACATGTAATTTATGTGTTTCTAATTACTATACCATACATATTTTCAAATCATAGACACCCTGAGTGATCCAGCAGGCACTGCTAGGGTTAGAGCCATCTTCTCTTCTAGCAGAAAAAAAAAATTTGGTGCCTGAATTTGCCACTGACATTCAGAGGAATAGTAATATTTATAATGTGTACAAATGCGTACAATACGTAGGTATGAAAGGGCTAGTTCAACGTCATCTTCAGGCCGTGAAAAACTGCTCTGCTTAAAAATGATCTTACGTCAGTGCGAAAGGTAAAGGTAAAGTCAACTTAGACCACACCCTCACCTAAAAACTCACGTGCACTGGTTTGTGCTGCGGGTATACACCCACTGGCCCCAGATGAGTAAGTGTAGTCGCAGTCGCCCTCAGGTCACCTAGAACTATGGCGCCAATTTGACTGAAGGAACAAATGACCCGAGACCCCCCAGCCCCCTCATCTCTGAGGGAGGCAGTTCCACCATAGTGCCGTGCATGCACACACAACTGCCGAGTCAGCACACCAAGATCTGCAAAGAGCTCGCGTGCCTGACTGGGTATCGAACGCGAGCGATACAAGGTGTTAGAGCTGAGAACGGAAGAAGGCCTGCAAGTTGAAATTGTGTTCTTCATCACCGCCATCGCTCTGACTTCCCATGATCAAATAATTCTTTAACGTCCCCGTTCACCTTCGACGGGACGAGAGACTATGGAAATGCTATTTCTATGAAACAGTTCTCATTCGACCGGTAGAGAGTTAAACCTGTAAGGACCAAATACAGCTTCAGCCTCTCGTAGGACAAGTTTTGTTTGAATAGCCAGCTGTGAAGGATGGTGGGCTGTATGCACGGTCACATATAAACTTACAGGAATAGCAAGTACCCTAAATTGCCCATGTGGTCACACTGGACGTCACTGGGGGAACTGCGCCACGTGTCCGCTAGTGCTACTGCAGCTACACAAAAAAGTGTTATGATTGGACGCCTTAGGGTTGTCCCTCTATGCTACGCATAGGATACATTAATTTGTCGCAAGAATAAGACACTTTGTAAAGCACTTGATCTGACTGGTTTAGAATGTCCTTAATTCGTCATCTTCGAAATAGAGAGGAACTGATCCAGCTACCTTCAACTTAGCTAGGATTTCTAACCCGAGAGTCGTTTAATCTACAGCGTTAACTACAATCCACTAACGCTTGATACGACCGAACACTTAAGCCTTTCAAGCGTACGCGATTTGGTAGTGACGCCTAGTGTTCTATTCGATGTGGCGAATCGGATGCCCACGATTGAAGTTCCGGAAGAGTTGAAGCATAGACTACACCATTCCTTGACTGGCTAGTGAAACCGGGCCTTTGTCAAGTGCATAGACTGAAGGCCGATGTAATTATGTAACCATTGGTAAAAGAGGTCTAATAATCACAGAGACCGCAAACGAATCACGTAATCTTTGTCGCACCGTAAGGAATGAGTTGCAAAGCAAGAAAACGAAATTCACCAGTAGAGCCCGCTGAGAGCGTATACCTCCGCCAAGCAAAGCAAGGGTAACAAAATATTTAAATTGGCCTGAATTTAGGATTCATTCTCTACCATAACCAAAATTTGGTCACTTGTGCCTCTTGACAGTAAAAACAGCTTCTGTTATTTTCTTGAAAATCTGCCAGTAACGGTGCGGCTTTGGCCTGCACCCACTTATTAACCCGTATACGAAGTGTACCCGGTTGTGAACAGCACTTATGTAGATATGGCACATCAGCAAACCAGGGTTGTTTATATACTAAAAGATTCATCTTGTCGAGCTCTAGTTGATGATGTAGGGTAGAAAGGGGTGGGAGATCATGATAAAGAGAGAGGGGGTGTAGAAATTTTCCGGCCTGGCAACACTTAGTCTGGTCCCGGTTGTGAACAGTAGTTGTATGGGTGCGTGCACCGTGTGTTCCCGATCGGGTACAGCAGCCAAGCACCGGTGGCCTCCGTGCACATTGTGTGTACCCGGCAGTGGACAACAGAGAAGTTTGGGTGCGTGCACTTCTGTCCACGACTGGAAACAGTGTAACTAATTACTTTTAATTAATTATTTACTGTATGCAATTTTTCGTGACTGTTTTACGTATTATGTTTCTTTATCACGCGTGCACATGGTCACACATGGTCCGCCCCCATTTGGGAACTACAACCGGATACACTTCGTGTATACGGGGTGTCACACCATATATATATGTGTGTGTGTTTCTTAATATTTTTCATAGAAAAATGCTTCTATCTTTCAAACGGTTAGATCTAGAGAAAAAAGAAGACCACCATTGGATTCAGTTGAAAAAACTTCATCGGAATACCCTATGAACGAAACGGCATAGATGAAACAATGTTTTTTTAAATTTTTTCTTTGAAAATGATTATAACTTGTGAACTATTGGGCCTAGAGAAAAAAATAAAACTACTATCAGATTCAGCAGATAAAAATCTATCAAAATACATCAAGACAAAACATAATAGTACCATTGGGACAAAACCGCCAGTGTTTTCCCAAACTTATTTATGACCAGTTTTGCGAAATTGGGTTTTTCATTCTGT
>LQNS02278161.1:559-15105 GCA_001587735.2 Parhyale hawaiensis
GTAGGTAGGTAGGTAGGTAGGTAGGTAGGTAGGTAGGTAGGTAGGTAGGTAGGTAGGTAGGTAGGTAGGTAGGTAGGTAGGTAGGTAGGTAGGTAGGAACAAGCGTATTAATTTATAGATTATCTACAAACAAACAGTATCATATAATAATCATAGGCAAGATAATCATGCAGTATACATTGCTATGCAGCTGCTGGCGGGGATAGCCATCGGAATATCCGCAGCTTGGCTGAACTTCGCTCTCAACTTCCCCACTTTCGGCATCGCCTCCATGAGTAGGGACCCGGACCTGGATTTTACTCCCGACCAGGTAACATGCATTTCTTATTTATAACCTACCTACTTACGTACGAGTAAGGACGAAGGCAAAAACGAAAAACAGGATTTAAGTGTGTAGACTGTCGATGTTATCCAAAATCCTCTTCAGACAATGAAAAACTTATAGCTAGATGATGATTTTGGGTAGGTATATATGTATCTATTTCAGCGCATACTGGTTTCGTATCGTATATGAACGTTACAAGGAGAACTATTAATGATGAAATAAGGGCTAACCCTGAAGTGCCTAGTAGTAAAACTGACATATGTACCATTCAAGTACATAATACTAAGACCACGATTCAAAAAAGCATAACATGTAATTTATGTGTTTCTAATTACTATACCGTACATATTTTCACATCATAGACACTCTGAGTGATCCAGCAGGCACTGCTAGAGTTATAGCCATCTTCTCTTCTAGCAGAAAAATAAAAAAAATTTTGGTGCCTGAATTTTGCCACTGATATTCAGAGGAATTGTTATATTTATAACGTGCACAAATACGTACAATACGTAGGTATGAAAGGGTCAGTTCAAAATAATCTTCAGGCCGTGCAAAACTGCTCTACTTAAAAATGATCTTGCGTCAGTGCGAAAGGTAAAGTTAAGTTCGACCACACCCTCAACTGGGAAACCCACGTGCACTGGTTTGTGCTGCGGGTATAGGCCCACTGGCCCTAGATTAGTAAGTGTAGTCGCAGTCGCCCTCAGGTCACCAAGAACTATGGCGCCAATTTGACGGAAGGAACAAATGACCCGAGGCTCCCCCCCCCCACAGCCTCCTCATTTCTGAGGGAGGCAGTTCCACCCCAGTGCCGTGCATGCACACACATCTGCCGAGTCAGCACACCAAGATTTGCCAAGAGCTCGCGTGCCAGCCTGGGTTTCGAACGTGAGCGATACAAGGTGTTACAGCTGAGAACGGAAGCATGCTGCTACCGTGGCGGCTTGCAAGTTGAAATTGTGTTCTTCATCACCGCCATCGCTCTGACTTCCCATGATCAAATAATTCTTTAACGTCCCCGTTCACCTTCGCCGGGACAAGAGACTATGGAAATGCTATTTCTATGAAACCGTTCTTCATTCGACCGGTAGGGAGTTAAACCTGTAAGGACCAAATACAGCTTCAGCCTCTCGTAGGACAAGTTTTGTTTCAATAGCCAGATGCAGAAGGATGCTGGGCTGCATTCACGGTCGAATATAAACTTAGAGGAATAGCAAGTACCCTAAATGGCCCATATGGTTACACTGGACGCCACTGGAACAGCGCCACGTGTCCGCTAGTGCTACTATTGCTACACAAAAAGTCCGTTATGATTGGACGCCTTAGGGTTGTCCCTCTATGCTACGCATAGGATGCATTAATCTTTCGCAAAAAAAAACACACTTTGAAAAGCACTTGATCTGACTGGTTTAGAATGTTCTTAATTCGTCATCTTCGAAATAGAGGAACTGAACCAATTCCCTTCAACTTAGCTAGGATTTCTAAACTGAGAGTCGTTTAATCTACAGCGTTAATTACAAACCACTAACGATTGATACGACCGAACACTTAAGCCTTTCAAGCGTAAGCGATTTGGTTGTGACGCATGGTGTTCTATTCGCTGTGGCGAATCGGATGCCCACGATTGAAGTTCCGGAAGAGTTGAAGCATAGACTACACCATTCCTTGACTGGCTAGTGAAACCGGGCCTTTTTCAAGTGCATGGGCTAAAGGCTGATGTAATTATGTAACCATTGGTAAAAAAAGTTCTAATAATCACAGAGATCGCAAACGAATCACATTATCTTTGTCGTACCGTAAGGAATGAGTTGCAAAGCAAGAAAAAGAAATTCACCAGTAGAGCCCGCTGAGAGCGCATACCTCCGCCAAGCAAAGCAATGGTAACGAAATATTTAAATTGGCCTGAATATAGGATTCATTCTCTACCATAACCAAAATTTGGTCACTTGTGCCTCTTGACAGTAAAAACAGCTTCTGTAATTTTCTTGAAAATCTGCCAGTAAATGCCAGTAACGTTGTGGCTTTGGCCTGCACCTACTTATTAACCCGTATACGAAGTGTACCCGGTTGTGAACAGCACTTATGTAGATGTGGCACATCAGCAAACCAGGGTTGTTTATATACTAAAAGATTCATCTCGTCGAGCTCTAGCTGATGGTGTACGGTAGAAAGGGGTGAGATGTCATGATAAAGAGAGAGGGGGTGTAGGAATTTTCCAGCCTGGCAACACTTAGTCTGGTCCCGGTTGTGAACAGTAGGAGTGTGGGTGCGTGCACCGAGTGTTCCCGATCGGGTGCACCAGCCAAGCACCGGTGGCCTCCGTGCACATTGTGTGTACCCGGCAGTGGACAGCAGAGAAGTTTGGATGCGTGCACTTCTGTCCACGACTGGAAACAGTGTAACTTGTTACTTATAATTAATTATTTATTGTATGCAATTTTTCGTGACTGTTTTACGTAGTATGTTTCTTTATCCCGCGTACACATGGTCACACATGATCCGCCCCCATTTGGGAGCTACAACCAGATACACTTCGTGTATACGGGGTATCACACCATATATATGTGTGTTTTTTAATATGTTTCATTGAAAAATGCTTCTAACTTTCAAAAGGTTAATTCTAGAGACAAAAAGAAGACCACCATTGGATTCAGCTGATAAAACTATATCGAAATACACCATAAAAGCACTAAATTATACCCTATGAACGAAACAGCATAGATGAAACAATATTTTTTCAATTTTTTCTCTGAAAATGATTATAACTTGTGAACTATTGGGCCTAGAGAAAAAAAAACTACCATCAGATTCAGCAGATAAAAATCTAGGAAAATACATCAAGACAAAACATAATAGTACCATTGGGACAAAATGGCCAGTGTTTTCCCAAACTTACTTATGACCAGTTTTGCGGAATTGTGTTTTTCATTCGGTAGATTTTAGCACAGTTACCGAAAAAAATTTTCAATGCGACAGAAAGAGCAACATCTTCCCTTCAAAGTAAGCCTTGAACGATACTTGTACCTTCAATAATGAACGCGCGGTGAGCTGTAAAGTGAACCCCACTTTTGAGTTCTCAAACGGCGGTGGACCCAACGTTCGCGGTTTAAATATAAGTACATCTCAACACTTTACCTGTTTTTCACCATTTGTATCGTTAATAATTCAGTTTACATCCCCCCTCCAGTTGCGGTTGGTGGGCTCCATTGTCCCCGGCGTTAGCATGATAGAGAATTTCGTGGCTGGCGCCCTGGTGGACTCCGTCGGTCGCAGAACTACCATGATGGTGGGGGCGGTCCTCTATGCCTCAGGTAACATAATAATATTACTGGCTGCATGGAACCTGAAGAAATTCCCAAGGAGCTTGAAGAGAAGGAGCGAACAAGGCTATAAATCTTGGTACTGACCAGGAAATTTATTTGTTCCTCGATGGCTGTTTCCTTTCCACTAATCACAGGCTCCATCCAACCCTTGCCACCAACCAGAGGCTCTCAGCCGTTCGTGTAGCCAATCAGCGAGTCAACCAGGCTTCAGCCTTGCCCAAACATTCAGCTTCTGATAGCCGTAGTCATTGCTACCTTTTTCTATTAAAACTTCTTGGAAATTCCACAGTAGAAAACCATTATTCTCCAATTATGCCCTGAAATCCGTATCGTGATGGGAGGAGTGAAAATATATTCTAATTCAGACAATAAATTATCTACCAATGACCTGTGAGCAGTAGCAGCTGATATTTAAACTAATTTCTGTTGCTTCCTCCCTATCTAATTCTGAAAGCTTAATATGCTGGCAGACGGATAAAACGGGAAACAATATATTATTCTTGCTTAAAGTGCTCGACAGGTACAGTGATTTTTAGCAAAGAAATACATGAGGAAATCGCACATACGCAATAATACACATACTGTAAGTGCGGTGACATACCAAAGCAGTTTCACATTGCAGCAAGGGAATATTCTATGGGTAAATTCAGTTAACTTAATAATGTCAAGGTATACTTATAGCAACCTTCAGGCACTGCTCGTATTTGGAAATACTGTACTGTGGCTTATACCTTAATTGCTTTCATTCGGTACAATTAAGGCTCAGCAAGAATTGAAATGCACGTCGAAAATTAAGATTTGTTTTCTCAGTAGAGTACTTCTGTATGCAGTAACTGATCTATTTATCTGATGAATACATTACTACCTTTATAAACACTGCCGCATCTCTCGGCTTGTCATCTTAGCAATTCAAGCCAAAACGTTTCGTCTCTTATTAGTATCGTACGACGACGATAACAGGAGATTAGATCACACGTAGCTTATCAAATGGAGAGCTCATGCTGTACAGCAAGTGATTATGAACATTACACATATGTGCAAATTGTCAAGGTCATCTATGTTTGATTAACTACGCTTCGGTAGATTGATTTACTGCATACGAAATAAAAAATTATAATATTGTTCTGCTTATGATTCCATACGTCCGTCCATGTGTCTGAACGTTATGCTTTCAGTATTATTATTATTATACTCAGAAGCTTAAGTCTCCGTTTCCGCAACAAAGGCGATATCACATAGGAAGAAAGAAGGGACCCATGCACGACGGTGTTCCTACACAGCATCAACACGCATGGGAACAGCAAATCGAGAAAGAAGAGGAAGAACAGTTGGAAGAACGATCAGTAGAAGTATGAGATAGGAAGAAAGCAAAATGGGCACGAAAGACAGCTAATGGCTAAGGTAACCTACGGGGTTCCCCTGAAGGCGCTGCTCCCCAAAACATAGGATGGGCGAACTATGCTTTCGGTATCAGATCGGAGAAAATTCAACTATTCAACTTGGAAGAAACTCTGAGGTTGGCTGGAAGGCATTTCAACCATAGCTATGCTTTTTTCGCTTCTTGTAAAAATTTCAAGTCAGCTTTGAAGTGAGTGAAGATATGAAGTTTACGTCATTTGTGTCATATCTAGAGTTTCCTCATTTTTTCACCCCACTTTAAAGTCACTTAGCTGGCGGCTCAAGACATTCTTAATATGCTCAAAGGGGTAGCTAGGTTACGGCACAGGCGCACAAACCGGGCAGTTTTAGGCATCTGAAGTGGTGAAGTGACAACGGTTCGGCATCGCATCAACGGAGGCCCGGGTTCAATTCCCCGGACGGCACGCTACGGATTTACACTGCGTGGAGCACTCCAGCACCGAGAGGCCAGGCGATGCATGCTGAGGGATCCTAAATTGACTCTCAGCACGGACACGAAGAGGACGAGAAGTGTGATGACCTAGAAGTTTTAAGATCTTAATTCCGTTTTTCTTTTGGAGCTAAGGTGTATCCATTGTACCCTGTATACGAGATAATAAATATTTGTTTGTTTTGTTTGTTTGTTTTTGACTGCAAAGTAATTTTTCGATGCGCAAGTGCGATGTCTAAAGCCCGCTGCAGACCACAGTTCTTTCTGTAGTACGTCCTAAGTTTCCACTGCATACGACAGAAAACTCGGGGGTTATGCCAGTGACTGATACTTTCGTCACTACCGTGTGCGTGGTTGAGACTCGCAATACCCAGGCATGACATGAGTCTCGACTTCTATTTGAACGTCAAAAGGCTAGCGTATGCAGCAGGCTAAAGACATACAATAACATTTTGAGAACAGGAGGCTACGGTTACACAGTAAGCTGTTTTTAAAGAAATTGGCCGAGTTTGTTGTACTATGGCATAAAAAAAACAGAAAAATGACGGGGTTTCTTTCCATATCCACGGGCTCTTTGATACTGTGAAAAAAATCGGATACGCCGACGAAAAAATAGAAATGTGTAATATTATGAAGGTTAAATTATCCGTAAACTATGGGAAAAGGAGCTTTTAACAGGGCGTTCAAATACACAGGAGAACAATTCAGGAATTACTTTCGTATCTCTATGTACTTATCAAGCCACAAGTGCGAATTCTCTGCTGACAGAACATAAACGAGATTCACAGGTGAACCTAAAGTAGTAAGATAGGTTAGACGGGGTGTCTGAAGGTAGACGGAGTGCGCAACGGTAGACGGAGTTCGTCAGGGTTAGTTGACAGACAGTTCTTTAGACGGGGTAGTTGAAGTTATAGGCGTTGCCGTAGGTCAAACTAAAGTAAGTGAAAACATTAATTAACCATGGAACTTCCACGGGTGACGCAGTAGTTATTATTGTAAACGGTAATTTTAAAGGATAAGGGGGGGGATTCAGGTGTTCATTTTAAATAGTGCTAATGCAATGGGAGGTTAACACAGTCAGTTTCACGCCTAGGTTTTCTCTGGAAGAATGCGTAGGGCCCATCTGATATGCATACTAATGGTCAGGAAGTAAAGCAAGGTTAGTCTCACAATATTTGACATTAATCGCAAACTTTGACTCAGCGCAATTTCGATCTTTCCATGAAGCTAAGTGTTATATGATAGAGGGCAGAAACCTTTATTAAGCCCGCTGCAGACGACAGTCCTTTCGGTAGGACGTCCTGTGTTCTCGCTGCATATGAAACAAAAGTCGAGACACATGACGGTGACTTTGAGGGACAGTGGCCGCTGGACACAAATGCAACATGCTGTATTTTTGTTGTCGAAACTCAGGGCTTTATGTTGATCATATCTTGCACATTTTTGCTATTATTAAGAGTTTCGCCCACTCAAGCACTTAAAAATGTGTGATAGAAACTGTACTTTGATTGGTATTTCGCAAATTTTCGCGGCAGCATACCAATGACAGTGTAGTTACCACCTACTGTTGTGTGGCGCTATTTAGCACCTGCTGCGACCCAGTGCGTCCCTCTCTCTTTGATTGAAATTTATTTCTTTTATAAAACGCAATGGTGCCGATGTAAGTGTGACACCCATAACATTATTAGCTTTGTTTATAATTAATAGCATTGCTTTTTATGCATTTTATTTATTGACTTTTTAATTGATCCGTGAAGAGACTTTATGCAAAGTCGATTCTTCAATTATGCCACTACTGGCCATCACCCTTTGTCGTGTGCATGCTCAAAACTCGCAAAACAGAGGCAACATGAATCGAAACTTCATTTCAAGGACATAAGATTTGGGTCTGCAGCGGGCTTTAGACCGCTCGTCAATAGCCTGCAATTCGATTAGGTACTTACCATATAGTCTCTACTGTTTCCATTAAATCCGGGCAGTCGGGATCGTACATATATATAATTGAATATATACAGTATACCTCTACATAATATGGATATAATGTCAAGGCAATATAATGGAAGCGGCAGAGCTGTTAGAAATCTGCGCTAGTTGTCTCCAGGCGTAATGCTCGTTTCCTAGACGGGGAGTTAAAGTCTTGCAATGTTAGGGATTGCAGCGTCAGAGTTTCTAAAATTCTTAATATACTATAAGAGGGCACTGACCAAATCAGCGCTGGGGATGGCCCGGAGGATGAGGTTGTCATTTTAATTTGGCGTTTTTGACGTCTAAGCTTTGCCAGTCTGTGGTTGACTGCAGTCGTGCTTGCCTCTGGACCCACGCATATGTATGTGGATTTCATAGCTGTGGTGCTGGTCGAGAAGACTTTAGACATAGGAAGTAGTTCACTTTAATCGGCACTATCAGAACCATATAATAAGCCCCGCCGTGTGTTTATAAGTAAAATGTAAGGGTAAAATGTAATGTGATATCGAAATTTGTATAAATTTTAACTTGCTCAGTACTTGAAGAGGTAGCCAAAAGTTAACCACAGGCGGTCACTGTAGTGTAAAAATTGTAGCAATTAGAAACTCAGCAGTTTTTAGAGAGATTAATAATGTGCAAGAAGTAGCCGTGGTTGCTGCATGGTCACCGGATTATTCAAGTTAGCTGTTTGCTGATAAAGCTGACGAAAATCGTAGGTGTCCACCCGACTTCAGGGCGGATGAGTCTCCTCAAACATCCTAGGTACAACAAAGTGCGCTTGGTTTAATTATATGAAAATCTACAATTGCCTTGCCTAGGTTCATTACACTTAGAGCAGAGGAAACAAGAGATAAACGTAGAATTTTAACGTGACCGGCAAGTTTTTTTTTTTATTTGGCCAGCTTATCTTGTGATGGCGCTGTCTTCTGCACTGTACCCCATCCTGGCCAGCCGAGCCCTTTGTGGCCTCGCCAGCAGCCTCACCATCATTGGGGGGATGATCTACATGACTGAAGTGATACACCCCACCGTGAGGCACAGCGTCGGCAGTCTCGGGGGAGTCATCGCTAATGCAGGTCAGCATTACTGCTATGACAATGCTATAAACTCCTTAGCAAACCTGAGCAAGAGTCGGAGATGTGCGTGGGGCTACCTGTACGTTATTGTACCATGATGTCGCCTATACTGCACAACTGTCGCTCCCTTATAACAGGCTCAATAAACTGCAGTCAGCTGCGGAATTTTGCTGAATTTGTAAGTGCAGCTCCATACACCTTACCGCATTAGAGGTGGCAATGTTTCCATAACCGTCATTCCCAGTGTTGGCGTGAAGAGGTGGCGTGGAGGAGGAAGGGGGGGGGGTGGCTGGCTTGAGCCCCTAATAATGAACCAAGCACCCATATAGTCGCTGCAATATTGTTAGCATTTAAAACCATCATACATATTTGTATGTATCGCGAAGCCCCCTACACGTAAGTCCAGCCCCCAGCATCAGCCTCCTGATGCAAATTTCCTCCGCTTCCACTGATCCTCAGTCTAACTTAACGCCTAAAGACCCCCTACTATTCTCCCGCAGCTGAGAATACTTACACATTTAACCCTCTACTACTACTACCTCTTCAGGTATATTGGTAGCGTTCGTTTCCGGGTCAGCGATGGAGTGGCGAGGCATGACCTGGGTCGGGCTTCTGTGCGTCTTGCCCTTCCTGCTGCTCCTCATGTACATGAAAGAATCTCCCAACTTCCTCATTAAAAAAGGTAGCCAACTGTGTCAAATAACTGGACAAGCTTAGTAAATACTAAAGTTGTTCATTTTACTCACTATATTTACTATACCGCTCTATTGAAAAAATACTCTCTTTAACCAAAAAGGCACGAAGGCATACGTCAGTGATTCAGTTGTTCCTATAATATAAGCACACGCAATTATTGCAGAAAATTAATTTATCCTTCTACCCTGGTGTAGAATCAGCATATGTCTTAAAAGGGGCTCAAGATCAGTTATAAAAATGGGCTAATGAATAGTACAAGTGTTGCAAATATATACTTTTTGTCTATTTTTGGCCATGATGTAACCCAAACGCCACACCTAACAGGTCGACTACAAGAAGCGCAGAAGATCCTCCAGCACTACCGAGGCTCGGCTGCGGAGGCAGCCAAGGAATTCAAAGACTTAGTGGAGGTCAGTCGTCGGGGTGCCGAGCAGCGGGCGTCGGTTGGTGAGATGTTCAAACGACCCTACCTTACGCCCTTCATCGCCTGTCTCGTCCTACTCGTGACGCAGCAACTTACTGGCATCACAGGCATCACAAACGAAGCCGTGACGATATTTGAAACGCTCGGCACCACAATACCCCCATCCTACTGCACCGTCATGATCGCCTTGGTAAGCATGGGCACAGCTTTATTAGGCTCGCAAATACACAGTCGGTTTGACCGCAAGCCCACCCTTCTTGTCACCACCGTCTTCCTGGTCGGGCTCGAGATCTTCCTGGGACTGTTCATTGAAGCCAAATCCAGCAGTGGTTTCTTTCGAGACCTCGCCGACTCCCACAGCTACTTGGCCCTCATCAGCGTCCTGCTCTTCTACATCTGTTTCAACATCGGGCTGGGGCCTGTGGGCTTCATGTACATGTCAGAGGGCATTCCGAGTAAGATACGCGGCCCAGTCTCTGCCCTAGCCATCACCCTCAACGTCCTCTTCATCTTCGCCATCATGCAAAGCTTTGGTGCCCTGTCCCAGGGGCTGGGACTGGGCTACTGCCTTGTCACACTGGCTGTGTTGTCCCTCTTTGGGACGCTGCTTGGTCACAGCCTCATGATAGAGACTAGAGGCAAAACAGTCAGCGAAATTGATGACTATTACATGGTGCTAGAGAAGAAGCTCAAGTAGATAGTACTCGATAGATCGATAGAGTTAGCTGTCTTTTCACTGAGTTGAGTGACTCAGTGATTAATACTATTACATGCAGTCTATTTCACTTACAAGTTCGCTGTGCAGCTTAGAACGTCAAAGATTTCTTCAGCTCAAATGGTCTTGAGAATTAGGTTGGAAGCATACGGACCAGGAAGCAAGGAGCGTAACGGGAGGACTCACGAGAAATTAGCATAAAAAAGTGACGTGCTCATTGTCGAATCTATGGCTGAGCAGCCTATGAGTATTTTATCTAATTTAACCAGAAAAATCGTCTTAAATTGCGAATTTCTCTAGGGTATAAATATATTAAGAGAATATATACTAGTTTAGCAATTATCTATAGAAAATTGCAGTGCATGCTGGTGGAAATTTTCACAGCACTAGCACCGAATTTGGTCCCTTTTTGCGACTTGATTTAACTTCTTTTTCTTAATTGAAGCCTTATTTACACTTCATATTCAGTTCACAGGGCTCTTCACGAACAGATTTCTTCCTTACCAACAAATATAAGCACCATTATAGCCAATAGTGTACGCGAGAGAAACCACAGTAACAGCTAGCCTGTTGCTCGAACTTTCTGTACTTGACAACATTTTACAGTATTTTGCGGCTCAAGGAGCTGGCCAGTCATGAGCGGGAGATTAAATGAAAAAAAAAAAATACGGTGATATATTCAAGATAACAACCTATGAAGGCCTGAGGACCCACACTCATATATTTCGACTTGTCGATGTGATGTAAATTTGCTACGTGCGGTCACGGCTAAGTTTTATTTTAGTCCTATTGAGTCCTCCCGTTGCAGTCTTTGCTTCCTGATACAGACCAACGTAGCGACTGTAAAGTAAGAGCAATTATGTTCACTGTATATAGTAGTAGTTAAAACCGTTGTTGTTTTTATTTTGATAGTTGCCATTGTTGTTGTCGAACCAAACTACAAAAAAACTTGACTGCGTCCGTACTGCGAAGTGGAGTCCATATTTGCCTCCCAAATGATGGTACCTGATTTGGTGCAATAAACCTTCCTGCCACATTTTGCAATTTCAGCTTATAAACGATTCGAAAATAGTTATGGAAGTGGCTTAGGCCATCAGACTAGCTTTTCGTCAACACAGGGAGTGAAATACAGGTGTCGGCTTGAATACATTTGCTATTATTTAAATTAGTTTCATCACAATCTACGAGTGTATACGTACACTGATCTTTTACACTTTTGTAAGGTAAAAGAGTGCGATGATCCTACATATGTGCCGTTTTGTGATGAACAGACAACATATGTTTTCATATACTCAGTAAAAGCTTTGGCCAACATAGCAGAAAATTCAGCGTTTTACTATTGCAGTCTTTATGCATTTTTGCGAGTGCATTGGCAGACTAAACAGCAGAACGTGTTTCATGGAAGAAGTTGAAGCAGTCAGTTGCTTGAGGAGTAATCTCACTCTTATGCCGGGCCGCCACATATGCATTTCTACTCCCAACTAGTTGCTCGGATGGCCAGCAAAGAGGTTCTATTAGAGCTCCTTGATGGGCAGCTCGCACGCCATTTCGATACATACTTAAAATGGGTAGCATAGATACCGTGGCATGAATGACGTTCGAGTCTCGCATCCTTGCATCAAGTTTATGCAAATGCCTAGTGTGTCCTCGGTATTATGGAGCTTGGGGTTCAGCATAGACGTCATTCCACTTAGAATTATGAGTTCTCTTTTAATTTTCATGAATAATGCTACTGTAAGTGTTGATGCGAAGGAATCGAACTCACAAGAGTTGTTCCAGTAGAGCCCCAACTGCAGTAAATGTAGAATCTCCTGCCCTCTGTGTAAGCGGATCCGAATCCCGTGCCCGCTGTGTGAGCGGATCCGAATCCCCTGCCCGCTGTGTGAGAGGATCCGAATCCCCTGCCCGCTGTGTGAGCGGATCCGAATCCCCTGCCCGCTGTGTGAGCGGATCCGAATCCCCTGCCCGCTGTGTGAGAGGATCCGAATCCCCTGCCCGCTGTGTGAGCGGATCCGAATCCCCTGCCCGCTGTGTGAGCGGATCCGAATCCCCTGCCCGCTGTGTGAGCGGATCCGAATCCCCTGCCCGCTGTGTGAGCGGATCCGAATCCCCTGCTCGCTGTGTGAGCGGATCCGAACTCGGAGCTGCAAGCTCTTTACATGTCAGAGTGCCGTCATCTGACGCTGTGCTATGCGGCGGGTTGTTAGTTCCAGCGAGAATTCGAGTCCACATTGCTGCTGGCACTGACCATGAGCAGCACCAGCTGTACGGATGCGAGCCCGTAGTATTAGGGCTCCTTTACACTGAACGCAGCGGCGCCTTTTCATCCGTTTGGCGCGAACGTCCGAAAATCCTATTTAATGCAATGCTATGTAAAACGCGCACTAGTATCTAACACGACGCGGGTAATATTATTATCAAAACGCATGAAGCGGTATATTGGGGCGGGAATAAACTGTTTTTGTGGTTCTAAGAGTCGGACACTTGTAATGCCCAAAAGTCGGGGGTCGAACTTCAGTACCCAATCAGCAATTTATAGGCATTTATAGGCTTCCTATAGGCATTTATCGGCTTCCTACGAATAAATAGTGAGCGATATCGGATAAATGTCTATAAAGTTCCGATTGGGTAGATCAGGGCCCACAGTGTTGGTATAATAATAAGAAGAAGACAAACAACAGCCTATGCTTGCCGGCAGCAAATACAAGGGAACAGCGAGCGTAACAATACAAGAACAGGCAGGAGAATAGGTCATGAACACAACAGCTGAATGTCATGCACTGCAGTTTTGCATTTTTAACTGAATTTTCAAAGATATTAATAAAGAAAATCAATTTTTTAATTCATCCTAATCTCTGCAACAACAGATACTAGCTTTAACAGGCGGTGAAAAAAAAAACATGTTGCGAAGTACACTTATTGTTCTCAATTATTTGAATACTTTGTCCTTTTGTCTCATTGCAAACTTAAGTCAGTCGTCTGTGATTACACCTAAATTTAAAGTAATTACTGACAAGTATTAAAAAAACTGTTATAAGCCGAGAGGAAAAACTAAAGAGATAATTGAAATAACATATACTTTGTGTAGATTCATTGTACCTATTTGTAAATAGCGGGCAAACCCATGACTTTCCAGCCACTCCTTCGATCTCCCCCTGCAGTAGGTGGCTCTTTACCAAGAAATTTTTCATACGTTGCAGTTAGATGGTCAATGGGTGAATATAAAGTATACATAATATTTTGTAACTTACTTGGGAAGTCTACGGGTGAGTTTCGCAGTTTGTAGTTTTGTGCATCACCGGATGTGTAGACGTGTCGTCGTTGCACACCCGTAAGCTGAAAACGTGTTTTTATATCAGCGGAAAAATTAAGCCAAATATTCATCTGCAATTTTTCACGAAGAAAATGAATCAAAGTACATACATATACATATGTAGTACATACATAACTTACTATATCCGAAAGTATATAGAGTAAAATAGATCAATAACAGTAGCTACAAGAAATAGCAAAGTACTGCTCATGAAGGAATTTTCACAGTAATTAAAAACAAACCGATATACTTGGTTTACATTTTGCAATTGGGCTTTATGCAAGATATGTAGTGCCATCGCGTGTCTGGTAGTAAAGACTGCCGTCATATTATTATGATATTAGTTGTTGTTATTATTATTATTATAACACATTGTTTAACCTCTGTAGCCGCAGCTCAGGCGTTCCAACAGAGAAACTACTTGTGCAGTATTCAAATACTGCATATTGGGCAGGTGACTGAGAGACGGACCAACATTGGAGCAAGCAAGGGAGGGAGCAAGAGAGTAAGCAAGCGACCAACAAGTGTGTTTTGTTATATAGTGGATATATATTGATTCGAAGATTGGAGGACTCCCAGGCTAGGTCATGTTGGAGAAGTGAATAAGAAAGCCTTCTGAGATTTTAGTTTTATTAGACCCCGAGCTTTCGAGCCGTTAAACACGACTCGTCTTCAGGGGAACGAAATTTCACCCGGCTAGAGCTATCTGCTTAAAGTAGGTATCCTAACTCCCTCTCCAAGAAAGAAATAATGTTGTATATTAGATTGACTGTAATAACTGTGACGCTGTGTATATTGGAGAGACGCGTAAATAAGTTTCGGAAAGGATGAAAGAGCACGACAACAATATCAGATAAAAT
>LQNS02278161.1:30388-46364 GCA_001587735.2 Parhyale hawaiensis
GGTCACTCTCACATACTCCAGGCCCCGGCAGGTCACTCTCACATACTCCAGGCCCCGGCAGGTCACTCTCACATACTCCAGACCCCGGCAGGTCACTCTCACATACTCGAGTCCCCTATAGATCACTGGCGCATATTCTAGATCCTAGCAGGTTTTCTTCCTTATACTGCAGGCCACTGCAGGCAACTCCTACATGCTGTACTCCAGGCCCCACCGGATCACTCTATGGACCCGGCATAAGCCCTACCCACAGCTGCCAATCGCCGTAATGCGCCGCTGGCCGTAGCTATCATAAGAAATTACAAGCATTGCGTGTCGGCCAGACCCGCAGCACTAACCGCTTCCGCGAAATTTATGCCGCAAAAATTACTAGGCAAAGCAAACGCGGAGTACAGAATCGGATAAAATCTTAAAATAATGACGTGGTTATCGTGCGCCAACAGGTCAGGTAATAATCTATACGCTTCTGCACTCGATATGCGACCGAACCTGAGACAACGTGAAATTGGGCCAGAAATAGATGGACATTAGGGAGGTAACGTAACTGTACCGCATTCCTTCCCGTAATTTTCTAGTTGCTTTTTTAAAAAATAGAGAGTGCGGTATTCGTGCTCGTAGCTATTGTTATCGTTTATTGGAGCCGAGGGAAGAAAAATTCAAGCATGTATTTTTAGGAGATTTGTGATGGTCGTAGAACCTGACGTTAACGTTGGGAAAAAAAATGAAAATTGAACTAGGAATGAAGTTTAGAACAGCGTTGCCATGCATCTAGCAACATTACAATATGATATGGCGCTTTCTAGTCCTAGATAATACAGGAACGAAGTGAGTGAGTGCCTATATACGTCGTTTAAACCTCCCTAGACACAACTACGGTGCTCCAAGAGAAGTAAAAGAAGAGACATGTAGTATGTCGATAGAAACATAGAGCTCATGCACAAGTATGTTCCCACGCAAGGCCAACGCGCATGGGAACAATAAGCCGGGGAAGAAGAGAAAAGACAGAAATAGCATCATCAATAGGAGCATGAAAATGGAGGGCAGCATACTGGAGGCGAAAGAAAACGTCCTGAAGGCTTAGTATTAAACAGGATGGGTAAACCTAACGTTGCCTATCCTATGGGTAATGTATGATTAGTTTTTATAATTTCTATTGTGTATGTTAAGAAAATAGACTTGCTCATGTGGTAGTTAAGAGCATGAAAACAAGGAAAAAAAGTGAGCTCGGACGCCTCAATTGTTGCAATTAACTGAAATTGTGCTTCGAATATACTTACCTGCAATATAAATAAAATTGTCAATTTAAAATAATTTTAAAAATGGAAAACAATGCTTCTAAGCGATTTCAAAGTTGTTGTCCATAAATAAGATTTTTCTGTTAGAAAACCTTCAATATTCATCCCCTACAGCCTTGTTGAATAAAAATTGTTAGCTGAATCATAATGGTACAAATATGCGCATTCCAGCTAAAGCTCGTAAATTAAAACGTAGGAGTAAATAACGCTTCATCCTTCAGTAATAACGCGCATATGCTGAGCAAATGCATGTCAGGGTAGTTTCCAACTTTTGTAAAAAAAATATATATTTGCACAACAAAACCTGGTATTTATAATCCTAGCATATAGAAGCTGCTCTTTGAATGCAATCATAGTTCTGAAAAACAGACTGGAAAGAATTTTTAAAGTTTTACTTTAATTACGATGCGCTTATGCGTGAAAACTCAATTTTCTGCATCTCTTGTTTTTCTTTTTCTCTGTAATTTATGGAAATGTTGTTCACGCAAGAGTAGTTTTTTAATGCTTACAGAAACTAGAAGCTACTTCTCTTACTGGTCATGATGACATAACTGTATTTTATTAAAAGTATCTAGTAATGAAATAAAATTTAAAATCTCAAAAATTTTGATTTAACTTTTCACATTGTTAAAATCTTGGAAGCAAAGCAACACATTGATTTTCACAATAAAAAAAAATGATGCTTCTAACTTGAGCTAAGCACCGTCAGTAGCGAAAGCAGTAACTACTGATTACATTTTGTACACTCTGCATCCACTCCTAATCACTCAAATCAATTCCTAATAACCAGAGAGCCGCGTTCGCCCAGTTGTTCTACGTTGCAAAAATCCACGGAGCCGCACTGCAAAAATGCCTTCATTAGCATTGCAAATGAGAGCAATTCATCTTAGAGTTGTGAGCGTAAAACAGAGGAGCTCCTGAGGCTGACAATCTTCGAGAGAGAAACCATTTTTGAAACCCAAATGAGCTGATGAGACTCTTAGTCTGCAGAGATGCCTGAGAGAAAAGTGCGAGGCGGCCTCCACCCTCGCTCATTTGACTCTTAGGCCTCCAGCGGCCTTTGAACGAACACAAAGATTACAAGGCTTCACACTTGTTCATTTGACTCAAGGCTTATCGTGGCTTTTGAACGAAGACCATGCTTATAGGGCTTTCTCTAGGCTTCGCGTGGCCTTTGACAGAAAATAATGATTATAAGACGTTCACACTTGCCCATTTGGCTTTAAGCCTCTTGTATCCTTGAACGAACACAATGAATATAAAGATTTCACATTAGTCAATTTGACTTTATTACCTCCGCCAAAAAGAATATGTTTTCGTCGTGTTTGTCTGTCAGCCTGTTTGTTTGTCTGTCTGTCACCTAGATAACTCAAAAAAGTTAGTTACGAGCCGATTTGGACGAAATTTTCAGGAATTGTTTAGCATGTTAGGAGGAACAGATGATTAACATTAGGTGAAGATCCGTCAATCCGTTTGTTTGTCTGTTTCATTATTCTCAATACCATAACTCAAAAAGTTATGAACGGATTTTTATGAAATCACATGAGTTGTTAGATATATAACGAAGAGTAAATGACCAAATTTTGATAATGATCAATTTGTTCGTTCGTTTGTCACCTTTTTATTTTGTGCTTGTTAGTACAATAAATAACAAGATAATGAATGGATCTTAATGAAATTTATAGAGGTAGTTAGTAATGTTAAAAGAGATAAATGATTACATTTTGGTGCAGACCGGTTCGTTCGTTCGTTTGTATTTTTGACTCATGTTTGGCACAACGTTTGTTAGCAGCATAACTTAAAAAGCATGAACGGATCTGCAAGAAAATTGGACAAACTGTTATTATCATCAAAAGGCACAAATGATTAGATTTTGTAGTTGATACAATGAAAATCATGGCTTCAGAGCCAATTTAAATTTTTTACTACCGTTGCCTCGTTTGGTGGAGGCATGCGCTCTCAGAGTGCTCTAGTTTCTTCTGTGACCTTTGAACAAAGACAATGATTATAAGGCTTTCACCCTCGCCCATTTGACTTTACTTCTCATGTGGCCTTTGCACGAAAACAAGCGAGAGGATTTCATAAATCGGGAGATGATTTTAGGCTTCTTGTGCCTTAAACAGCCTTTTGATTTCACGATCGGACCTGCTTCCCATGATTTTCGAATAATAAAGATACCTACGCCTTTGTATGCCAAATAATTGGATGAAAGTCATCTTGTAACCCCATTTTATTTTTCTCAAATCTCCTTGTAGACTATGCCCTATAATTCTGTCTAGTCTCCTTCGAAGGTAAGTTCCTCAAAATATCGACTAGCCGACTAGCTAACACTTCATAAAAGAACATAAATGACCAGGAACATCTTGCATATAAGCATACCAAGTGCTGGACCCAGAAATATAAGGAGTTTTCGCATGTGCCGAGCGGAAATTGAAAAAAAAAATCCCTCTGATGAGACACAAAGCAAATAGTTTTCTGCTCTGTGGCCTGACTGGTCGGCAGCCCAGCGTATCGCTCAACTTTGGATCACAAAGTTTGTGATCTGTTGCGCTCAATCTGCAAGTTCCGATATTAGTAATCATGTTAGTCGAGGTGCCAAGTTCCGCCTGTCAGCGATCTCGCCTGACTAGAAAAGTTATGATTTGTTAGTGCAGTGGATGATTCGGTTCAAGGATCGAGGATATGATACACTAATAAATAACAACGCGGAGGTGAAGGTAGAAAGATGATTTTTTATGACACGTGGAGGTGCAAAATTGGGCTGACAGATTTACGATAGTGTTTTTTGCAGAGAGCAATAAATAACTAAAAGAGGTCAAAGATGATATCACAGTAGTGAGCTAATTGTGGTGAATGAATATGTATTTGCACCAACGACAAGGCATATATTTTGTTGGCATTAGTGGCAAATGTCAACCGATTTCGAACTTTCCTTTAGAGAATGTCAGTAGAAATGCATGGAAAGTTGGAAGTGCATTTATTTTACGCTCTTAAATCATGTTCAAATGCCCGTAGAATTTTCATAGGTATCGATAATACAGTATGTTACCTTTGATTATGCAAATACAATTTTTTCTACTTTATTTTACAAGATAAGTGTCTAACTTTGAAATATCAATATTAACTAAATGTATGGCTATGTTGCAAATATAAACAGCACTTGTCAAATAAATATTTAGCCATTTGCTAAGTTCATCTTATAATTTGCTTACTTACGAGTTTTTTACTGTTACTTCAGATTGGGCAACCGTTAATAAAAACGTCATAAAGAGGAAATAAATGCAAGTGAACAGGAATATTTTTATTAAATGTCCAAAACCAAGAAATTATTACCAAAAGAATTCCATAAACACTGAAATAAGTGTTCAGTAGTGGTAAATATAACAAGTTAATTTCAACATGGCAGCCTCCATTTTTCATGATTTTTATAAGGCGATTATCAACAGACTTTGTTAGGTTTGATATTTCAGATGATGGAATAGAATTTGCAGCTGTTTTTACTGCATTCCACAGGCTTACTTTGCTCCAAAACTGCCGACCTCCTTCATAGACCTTCCTTCTGATAATTGCCCAGAGGTTCTCAATGGCATTTAAATCAGGGCTATTCATTGGCCAGCTCATAATCCTTTTTTATTTAAATCCTCCATCCAAGCCAGTTAGCAGTGTACCGTGCTCGGTTTGAACGAGCGTTATCGTGCTAAAAAATCAGTTTGGTTCTGCGTGCGATAGTCTGCTCATCAAGCCATGGAATCAAGTTGGCTTCAAAAAACTAGCAGTACCTTTCTGTATTCAGTTTAAATCCTTTGCCACTTCAAATGGACCAATAAGGGTGTAACCTACCATCCCGGCCCAAAACATCACACCTCCACCACCTTGTTGACGCTTGTTGAGCCGTGTCTGTTGAGGTCGGTCATGGAGGACCCAACGACAAAGACGAAGCCATCTGGACCATCAAGAGTGGCTCTGCATTTGTCAGTAAATATGATATTGAAGAAATAAGTTTTCATGTTCTCTTCAGCCCAATTGATCCTATTTTCTTTATGAGTTTTTGTTAGAAGTGGTCGTGTAATTGCTTTTTCACTTTCTCTAGCTTCTGCAGAACCTCACATCTTGTCTTGTCTTTCTGATCAGTATTGGGGCTGCAGCGTTTCAAATATCGCCTTACTTGTAGAAAGTTGTATTTTAGCCATAGAACCCTTCAAATGTCGCATATCCCGAGCAGTCAATTCCCTCGGAGAGGCTCTATTTGGAGTTTTCCGCTTGACCTTACCTTCAATTGCATAAGCTTTAATTGTTCCGTGATCACGCTGTAATTCCTTGGAAACTTCGTGTGTTGTCTTACCAGAAGCCAATAACGAGGTCACTTTAATCTTTTCTTCACTGGTTAGACCGCTTTTCTTCCCCATGTTGACTAGAAAGTGATGTTGCATAATCTGGCGTAACTGCAGAATCCCGTGCGACAAGCAAATGTTGCCAAAACGTGGGAAATGGTTCAGTTTTATTTTTCTCTACCTTACATTTGATACCTTTGATAATTCTTCGGAAGAGGTCCAGGTGACGTTATGTACGCCACCTATCTTGTGCAGAGGTGATGCTGCAGTCCGTGACCAGCGGGGTGACTAACAGCGAGTTATCCCCGCAGTTCTGAATAGGATTCGTTATCAGACTAAATATAAGCACGCGCTGAAATTCAAACTTTACACGCAAATTAAAACTTGTATACCAAAGTTGTTTACAGTAAATATTCTTCAAGGATGTAGTTTTAAAATTAATTAAGAGGGAATATCTGCGCTACGGAATTAAGTGCCTGATCCTTCGTTCTCACAAGAAATAAGAGAGCCAAAGCGATTCCTTAAATCAGATTTGAGTAAAATGCGTAAAGCATACAATAAATTTTTAGGGCTTAGGTACTGCTCATCAGTACCAATAAAATATTGTATGAACACACAAAAAACGAAAAATGAGAGGTAAATGTACAAATCAGTTACAACTCTACGGCAAAACCAGTTACAGCAGTTAAATATCTAACAAGAGAAGTGGCTTATTCTAGGGAAGGATTTGCAATAGATATGAGCTCTGCGTATAGTTCCATCGAATTAAAATGTTGCCCGTTCCTGGACTCCTCCATCTAGTCATGCGCTCGCACACTCAAGGTACAGCTAGTACAACTAGTGTACCTAGTCGTGCAGCGTACGCAACTGAACCCATAAACAACAGACGAGCGAAGGCCGCCTGGGAGCATAGCTTTGAACGAGGAAAAAGAGCTAAGTTTTAAACTGTTGCTCATTATGTCAATGTGTTTATATTCGGAATTAAAAGCTGCATTAATTTTTTAAATTTTTTTCTCATTGATGATCAAAGTAAGGAAAAGTAATAGAAAATGGTTTCTTTGGAAAATACATTAAAAGCCATTAAAAGCTGATTATTATGTTTCTTTTGTAAGAACTTCTTAATGCGAGAATTAACTAAGGGAAGTGGAAATCCTATTGACCTAAAATTATTTTCGAAAATTCTAACTCCAAATGGAAAGCAAGGTAAGATGAACTGCCATTAAATGTCCTATGAAAAAGTCTTGCCAACATTTACAACAGGTTTATTTATACACAGAAAAACTCAATAGCTAGGGTTCCTAATCCTGTAAGTGGATCCTTGCGAGGACAGAGGTGGCAAATTTGTTGTTAGAAATAGATACATTGATGCCGAGAAATTACATGGAACTATTTTTTCACGCTCCATTGTAAAGTCAATACTACTGTGCTGCTGGTTAAGATACTGAAGCAACAATGATGCATGCGTATGGTGCTTACAAAGAATAAAGGTATCGTCTACATAACAAGTTCGCATGCTATAGGTTGCGGCTCATCATTTGCGAGGGTATATTAGTGCTTTTGCAGCCACTGAAGAGTTTAAAGAGAAGAAGATAGGAAACATTGAATCCACTTAAGCAATGCCGTACATCCGAGTACAGAGCTACTGCTATCCACGGGATCACCGGAGAAAGCACAGTTCCAAAGAGAAGTGAGAAAAGAACAAGGACTATCAGTAGCAATAGAAAAAAAGGGAAATGAGCACGAAAAGCAAACAATGTCCCAGAAGACTCAATTAACTAGTAGCATTCGGCGCCCTGCAAACTGCAGACCATTGGATTCTCAACGCATGGAAACATGTAAATTTGTATTACTACAACTGCAGACACTTTAAAAAAAGTAAAAAAAACAGGAAATGCAAGATGTCAAGACAAATCGGGTTCTTATACGCGTGTCATACAACGTATATGTTAATCACTTCTTGATGGAGAAATGGAGAAGAAGAACTCATGCATGACATCAACGGGAGCCCATGCACAATTACGTCCAACACTCAGCACTCTTCAAGCAGAATATATGCACTTCCCAAGTTCAAGAGGGAAAAAACTTCCCCAGAACCGGAAAATGCTCCATGTTCCTGAGAGTATTTGAGGCCTCGGTTGCACACAGCGATATGATTTAACGCTGATTAGGGGTAAGAACTTCGAAGAAAGTTGAGCAACAACTCTCCGAAAGATGGATTTAAGGGAATAACTTAGGAACTTTACGAGGCAGCTGGACTGAGAGAGGCAGTTTAGATTTCGCACCTGAAATCGTAAAATCTCAGTGAGATCGTAAGTCTGGCACGAGGTAGGTAGCTATATGAGGAAGACGACACGAGGCTAGAGGTATAGGCTAGGAGCCAACCAGTGCGGTACTGCCATTATAGTGTCATATATAATAATTGGAAGGAATGGTATGCCGTGGCAGATTTTTAGTATTATCTGTCATAGACAATAGTTAGAACATTACGTCAATCGTTGTTGTATGAATTTTTTTGTCAATAATTTCATCAAAAAAGGTACTGTGATCGGTTCAGGGTAGTTTTTATAGTAAGCTATGACGTTATCAAAACAAAATAAATTGTTAGCAGACGTTAATCACGTCTGTTTTGATTATATTAGAAACTAGAGCTGCAGAATGAGAACATAGGCCTCCGCCCACTAAAGTAATGCTAAGAAACACAATGGTAGTCAGACAAAGAAAGAGAGAAACGAGTCGACAGATCATAACTAAACTTAATCATCGGTTCCTTGTCACATTTCCAACAGTTTAAGTAATTTTTTAAAATCCACTCATAACTTGTCTGAGTTATTTTGCTTACATACAGAAACCTGGAAAAACTCAAACAAACCCCGACAAAAACGTAACCTTTTTGGTGTCGGTAAATCTAAGCTTTTTAGTCCCATTTGCTCCTGAAAGTATTCAGGCAGGCAGCTCACAGTCTTACAGTCTTACTAATTTTTTTCGAGTTTGAAAAGTACGTTAGGGGGTTCACGGAACCGAACCACAGACTTTTCCAAAACGCAACCGCAAGACCAGTTCTAAGAGAACTAAAAAGCAAGCTCGTAGTAAGCAAAGAACTGCAGCGTGCCCCGCTCCATGGCACTGCGGATTTCCCATGCAACCCATACCGCTCCAGACGGAAACTTACAGTCTTTACGAAATAATTAATACACAATACGTCGCTAACCCCGTACAGACTGTGGGTTGGCTTCTATATAAAGCAGAGAAGCGTTGCAAGTTGAATGCACGCTGTTGTGAATTGGAGCAGGCTGCAATACTTCGCTAACGAAAACTACGCCTTTTAATTCTCTATAACGCTGGTCTTGCCGTTGCGCAGCGTTATCTAATAGTCCCGGACTCTATCCCATGAACCGTCTATATATATATATAAATATATATACAGCAAATACTCTTAATAACATACTTCTTGCAAAACAAAATTTCTAGTAGATAAATAAATAATTGAAAGTATACACCAATCACCTCATACGAGACACAATTTAATGTTTTGTGGTTGGTGAAATTGCTTATCAAAGTATAAAACGGGTAGAATTGAAATGGTTGCTTTGGATTTAAACAAACTTGTTGGTTTAACTACTGTTATGTCTATTAACGGCATGGTAATACAAACTTCATGATACTAGGAAACTGTAATATATCGAAGTTTGAACTTGCTGTTTTCTATCCGATGAATGAAAGGAAACTTTTTGCATTGACTAAACTAAGATACTGTTTTTTTAGATAATACATGTAGAACGTCAATTGAGATTACAATTTACTGTGCAACTAACTTATCAAACTCCGCTTTTGTTTTTATCGGTCTGTGTCAGTCCGTCGCCAGATTATTTAGTTTGGTTCATTTTTCTTTGGTTCATTTTTCTTTGGTTCTTTCGAAAAATACTCCAATTAACAATGATATTTTTTAAACGTTATCAATGGAAAATATGAAAAAGAAATTAAAAAATCTATTAATACCTCACATACTAAACACTCGATTGCCAACCATTCATAGTTATTAGTACCCTTTTTGTAAAGGAAACATCAACTTATCGCAGCATTCCCTTCATTATTATAGAAGTCTGCAGTTCTCTTAACCCTTGAAGGCATTATTTTTTTTCATATCCCCACCTCCATGACCTCGCCAAGAGGGGTCGAATGCCTTTAAGGGTTAAGAGACAAAGTCTCAGTAGTAGACCAGCATTGTTCGGAACGTAACCCTATTCTAATAGGAGCATTTTGCTGTATACTGATCAGTTCAATATGCAGCATTGTGTTGAAAATTTCTTGCCTGCATATCTCGCCGGTAACAGTTCTTGATGTGAATACTGTGTTTATAACCCGTATAGGTCGAATATTTTCTTTGAATCGTGTCTTTTCGAACGTGTATATTTCAGTATGTATATCTATAGCATGAGCTCTTTAATGCAATGCTACATCGTCAAATTATTTTAATTATCTTTACTTCAAATCCGTCCATTCAAAACTCACATCATAAAATGATCATCACCCATCAGTAATCTACATTTTTTTCTTAAATGAGTTTTTCGGAAATAATGCAGCATTTACTATCGTCACGACGTCTGTTGTTAATAAGAAGTTTCTGAAGAAATAATTCACTTGGATCGAATAGTCATTCTTGGTTGTGAAGGTTTCACCCTCTACACTCGCGAGTGAAGAATTAATCCTACTGAAATTTTGTTCTGGAATATCGCTCGTAAAAATTTTATGCCATCCAGTGATGATCTTGCTCTCGAAAGTCTCTCGCAAAACCACGGTAATATCGTTGATGCCAGGACACTAGACTGTATACTATGCGGTGAAAATATTAAAGTTACTATAAAATTTTATGTCAAGCTTATTAAGAAGTCATTCTGGCTCAGTTACAGAAGTGCTTACCGAATTATAGATACAAAGTGCAGTAAACTCGGTTAGATCGGAAGAGTTTCGAATCATTTATTAATCAGCACGAAAAGGACTGCAATTCAATTCACTGACGCACAAAAAGCAGCGAAAGCATATCGGTTTTGTCAAAAGCGTATATACTTAACATATACTTTTTTAAGCACGGCAATGCCGCAAGCTAGCAAGGAAGATAAGAGCTGCTGCAGGTTTAATTCGTTTTGATGAAAAATAGAACGACGTTGGAGGACAAGAACTGGAGGCCCAGCTGACGGACAACGCAGAATAAATTGCGATTTTCCTCCATATTACGGCATGGCGTGTTGGCCATGGTTTAACACGAAGCGGCAGGTCGATGTCGTTGCGCCGGGTTATTTGTTTTCATGCTTGTTGCTACAGTGGCTTGTTTGCTGGGCACACGCTTCAACCAATCTCTAAATCAACAGAGACGCCCGGCACATCTAGAGACAAGGTGTACCTCATCTTCTAATTGGAAGGCCTCAGGTTAACTCAAAGACTGTGCGTGACTTTCAAATCTGCGACTTGGTGGCTAGAGAAAGGATTTATTTTCATCCAAGATACTTTTCGCCGCTAGAGGTAACCGGATGAAGAATGCGGTAGGGAATAAGGAAAAGAAATATCGGTACAATGGAATGCATCTCAGCTCTTAGAAGCATCTGTTTACGAAACAGAAATATTTTGTATACAAAGGTTTAGGTTTTAAGATAAGCTAGTTTTCGTATTAACTGCTGTATATACAATCAGTTCCTCCGCCTTTGAAGCCAAGATACTTCGTACATATATAACATATATCAACTTGAAGTATTTGATTCTATACAAAGAGAGATCTCTACGTGTATCTGCAGGTTCAAAATTTTGCTAATGCAAAAGCCAGAAGGCCTCAAATCACGTTGTTATTACAAAATCTTGCTTCTAATATGTAATTCAGCTCCACTTAACAGGCGCTAGAGGTCTCCGTAAACTTGTGGCGTTGCAGCGGTGAAGTTTGATACCTTCCAAGGCTGTCGAGTAGTTGGTTTATGTTCAGCAAGTCCTAAGCAAGGAAGGAGGCAAACCCTCGCGCAATGGTGGTAGGATTATCGTGCCTAAGAGGGGAATTTGTCGTAGTTTTGTCTGGCCCGAGGACGTCACTGGAGTACATGATGATGCAGCCTCGGCTAATGAGGCCAAACGCTCATTAATTTCACGTGTCGCACCGACAAGCAGAGCCGAAAAGACTGGAAAAAGAGAGACAGGCGTTCGGTTGGCTGCTTCAGTCTTTTAGTTTACTTTACTTAATTATTAGTCCTTCTATTTTCAAAAGTCGCTCAGTTTTACAAGTTATTTATTCATTACAAGAGTCACTCTTTTTCCAGAAAAATCACTTTACAAGAGTCACTAGTTGTTTTCACAATAGTCCATTGTTCTTATAAGAGTCAGTTATGTGTTTACGCGAATCGTTTCGTTCTAGCATTATTAGCCTATTCTTTACACTATTCACTTTTATCCTTTTATTTTCAATGTGAGCCCTTTATGCATGATTTCAAAAATGGCCTGTCTTTTAAGCTAATGACTCATTTTTACCAGAGGTATCTCATTTCCGGCGGGGGAAGTTAGTTTCATAAGACACATATTATTAAAGAAGTCTCTCCCACGCCTTTTGAAATTCATTTATTGATTTCTTTCTGGGAAATCAATTTGGCTTGAGAGAGCGTGGTCAAGGTACACTTGCTTTTCCTATTAAAAATGCAGTACAGCAAATTAGATATTTGGCAACAGACAGACAAAAAAAAACTCATTCTGACATTCAGAAAAAAACCGAGGTCCAGAATTCGGCCTTCTCCGAGCTATAGCCGTCTATATGGGGGGTTAATACAGCACATATAAACTCCCTTTGAAGCAAAAACTAAAAAAATCGCATCTTCCATCATAACCTCATGCCTAAAGCCGATGAAAATGGCATAATGATTTAGAAAAAAAACATGAATCTAAATGTATTGGAAACTGATGTATGAAGATGGAGTTTTAGTAAATGTTAAATATGTATTGTGTATATCAGGCACGTCTGTTGAGAACATGCTCAGGGTAGGCGAATCATTTATCAGTGTAAGAAAAAAAAAATGAAATGACCATCATCTGTAACCATATAAACCGTCATAATTATGTCGGATTATATTCCTATTTTGTCATTGCCAAGAAAAGTAATGGAGCTACTACTAGATTTCTTTCTGTGTAGGCCGGGCGTACTNCCTCGTACATATGTAACATACATCAACTTGAAGTATTTGATTCTATACAAAGAGAGATCTCTACGTGTATCTGCAGGTTCAAAATTTTGCTAATGCAAAAGCCAGAAGGCCTCAAATCACGTTGTTATTACAAAATCTTGCTTCTGATATGTAATTCAGCTGCACATAACAGGCGCTAGAGGTCTCTGTAAACTTGTGGCGTTGCAGCGGTGAAGTTTGATACCTTCCAAGGCTGTCGAGTAGTTGGTTTATGTTCAGCAAGTCCTAAGCAAGGAAGGAGGCAAGCCCTCGTGCAATGGTGGTAGGATTATCTTGCCTAAGAGGGGAATTTGTCGTAGTTTTGTCTGGCCCGAGGACGTCACTGGAGTACATGATGATGCAGCCTCGGCTAATGAGGCCAAACGCTCATTAATTTGACGTGTCGCACCGACAAGCAGAGCCGAAAAGACTGGAAAAAGAGAGACAGGCGTTCGGCTGGCTGCTTCAGTCTTTTAGTTTACTTTACTTAATTATTAGTCCTTCTATTTTCAAAAGTCGCTCAGTTTCACAAGCGATCTATTTTTTACAGGAGTCATTTTTTTCAAAAAATCACGTTACGAGAGTCACTAGTTGTTTTCACAATAGTCCATTGTTCTTATATGAGTCAGTTGTGGGTTTACAGGAATCGCTTCGTTCTAACATTATTAGCCGATTCTGTACACTATTCACTTTTATCTTTTTATTTTTAATGTGAGCCCTTTATAAAAAACCTTCCAGAAAACGACGTGCAATATGAGCTTCTTAGTCTTCGTGTTAATTCTTCTTTTGATTTTATACCGATTACAAATGATGAAATTACAAGCGTTGTATCCACCATGAAAGAACAACGATTTCATAAAAACGAAATACAGCCAAGGCATTTACTACTTGTATTGCCATACTTTGTCACCTATTTATGTTCCATCTTTATAAGTGTGTGATTGAGGGTATTTATCCCAACGTCTTGAAAATTGTACGAGTTATTCCGATTTTTCAGGCTGGCAATCGTAACGACGCATCTAATTACAGACCAATATCTACTCTACCACTATTCAATAAAATATTTGAGAAACTGATTCATGCTCGTTTAACGTCTTTCTTAGATACGAATAAGGTTTTAACAGATGTGCAATGTGGGTTTCGGAAGAACACTAATACAACTTTCGCTATTTTTAATCTTTTTGGGGACTTTTTGAACGCCTTTGAATTTAAAACTATTACAATTTGTCTATTTCTTGATATGCAAAATGCATTCGATACTGTCAATAAGAATATCCTGGTGACAAAGTTGGAACACTATGGGGTGAAGGAAAATGTTCTTAGTCTCATTACTAGCTACTTATCAAATCGTGTGCAATATGTCAATGTTAACGATGTTCATTCTACTGTGCAGGAAGTTATTTAGGTATACCCCAGGGATCCGTTTTGGGCCCATTGTTGTTCAATGTTTTTGTTAACGATATTATATATTTTAAGGATGTGGAAACAATATTATTTGCCGATGATACTGTACATTATATAAATGATATATCATTCAATGGTACAATAGAGAAAACCGTGCAATTTATCAATCTCCTTTTAGGTTGTTTGAATGATAATCGTCTAGCCCCGAATGCTGGTAAGACAAAACTTATGGTATTTAGTTCTAAACCAGCTCCTTATCTTCCTCCTGTTTATTTGAACGGCACTACTCTGGAGTTGGTTAAAACATTTAAATATTTAGGCATAATATCAGATGATAAATTATCTTTTGCTAGTCATATTGATGAGCTATGCCTAAAACTAAAAAAAGGTAAGAGTGCCATCTACTGAGTTGCTAGGTATCTCTGCAAAGATACCTTACTGTTATTGTATGATTCACTGATGTATTCTAATATCATTAATGCAATTGTTATATGGGGTGGTGCTTCATCGAACTGGACACAGAAAATAAACAATTATAAATGAAACCTTGCGAATAATCTTGAAAAGAGATGAAAATCGTATTCCAATGATGCCAACAAATGTTATGTACAAACGACTAAAGGTACTCAAATATCGTGGCATTTATCAATATTTCTTTCTCAAATTTATTAGAAAGGCTGTTACTCTTCAATCAACAGTTTTTGGAAATCATTTTCTACCACTCATTCCCGACAACTGTTATGACACAAGGAACAGTAGATTCAATTTGCCTACGGTAAGGTTGTAGGTTGAGAAGAGTAGTTTTACTGTTTTCAAAGCTGTGTGTGCCTACAATCAACCGCCTGATATGCTTGTTCAACCGATGCCTGATTATGCTTTTAAACGAAGGTACAAGGACTATTGCACAGCCGAATACAATGCATAGTTTATTTCGTGTGCCCAATAAGCTGACCATACTTTCATGGGCTTGTTCTCTAGGATGATTGCTTATTTTGTAAATAGATTTTAACTTGTTACTATTTTTGAGAGAACAATAAAGGTGTTAAAGGTGTTATTTCAAAAATGGCCTGTCTTTTAAGCTAAGGACTCATTTTTACCAGAGGAATCTCATTTCCGGCGAGGGCAAGTTAGTTTCATAAGACACATATTATTAAAGAAGTCTCTCCCACGCCTTTTGAAATTCATTTATTGATTTCTTTCTGGGAAATCAATTTGGCTTGAGAGTGCGTGGTCAAGGTACACTTGCTTTTCCTATTAAAAATGCAGTACAGCAAATTAGATATTTGGCAACAGACAGACAAAAAAAAAAAAAAACTCATTCTCACATTCAGAAAAAAACCGAGGTCCAGAATTCAGCTTTCTCCGAGCTATAGCCGTCTATATGGGGGTTAATACAGCACATATAAACTCCCTTTGAAGCAAAAACTAAAAAATGGCATCTTCCATCATAACCTCATGCCTAAAGCCGATGAAAATGGCATAATGATTAAAAAAAACATGAATCCAAATGTATTGGAAACTGATGTATGACGATGGAGTTTTAGTAAATGTTAAATATGTATTGTGTATATCAGGCACGTCTGTTGAGAACATGCTCAGGGTAGGCGAATCATTTATCAGTGTAAGAAAAAAAAATGAAATGACCATCATCTGTAACCATATAAACCGTCATAATTATGTCGGATTATATTCCTATTTTGTCATTGCCAAGAAAAGTAATGGAGCTACTACTAGATTTCTTTCTGTGTAGGCCGGGCGT
>LQNS02278161.1:51264-61433 GCA_001587735.2 Parhyale hawaiensis
TCTCACACGATCAACGCCCATTGTGGAACTATTCCAATCGATAACGCCTTAAGAGCGGCAGCGATGGCAAATTTCAACACGGATAACACAATAATAGGGTATTGAAACGCTCGGAGCAATTACCGTAGACTTTAGAATACATGACCTACCATAACCCCTCCAGATTAAACCCATTGTTTATTTCCATCCAAGCGGCTACTTCCTATGACTATGGTACGATTTAAATATGGGAAAATTCGTATCCAGAATACGGTGCAGAGAGTTGTTCTGAACTGCTTCATTCTGAAGCATTTTTGAAGTGAAAGAGCGATGTTTAAAGAAATCCCTTGAGCTGACAGAAAATGTGCTTCCGGTGGCATGAATAAATTATTAAAAAAAAAGAGGACTGAGTCTGTTGTATTTTTATTATGTGGGAAATATTTGGCACATATAAAGTACAAAGTAGTCACGGGTCCCTATGTTGAATTGAAATAATCAACTTCACCGATGTAAATTAAAATGTTAAAAATATGAAAACCTAAATAATATCGTCAGACGTTGAGAAACAAAGGTTAGGTAAGGCGTGTGAATATAGAAGAAAGCAATGAAAAAGTACTTTCAAAAGATGAGGTTGCTATATTAAGTTTTATGCTATCTTTATTTCTAGCTATATGACGAAATACTATGGGCGAAAACTTTACGGGCAAAACATCTGCGGGGTCTATCGGTGATATAGTGTCGGGCATACACAGGCTATGTTAGGCCTCCTGCGTACGAGTCAAAATACGGAAGTGCTTCACGTTCTTGGAATGAATGTTTTTGTGCCGGTTTAACCACTGAATCTATTAAGATATATCGATTCCAAGTATGTATAATTGCAAATTGAAATTTCAACAGAAAAATTCACCGAGAGATTAAAAACTGAGCAAGTGGCTCCCGCTGTAGCCGAATAGCTGCCGCGGCTCGGAGTTTAAGCAGTTTTTACATACAATAATATGAGACAAGCCGAAACTGCATACACAGCAGCGTAATGGAAAGAATAAGGAGAAATGTTGCCATGTTTCGACTCTCGTATGCAACAAACTTGAGGTTGGAAGGAGTTCATAGGGATTAAGACAGGCGGTATATATGGGGGTAGGTTAGGTTGAAGATCTGCATTAGGTCGAATTAAAGTGAGTTATAGTAGCGTAGGCTAAGATTGCTTCAATTTACAAAGTGAGAACAGTAACCAACCGTGGAATTTCCACAGGTCCGGCTAGTTACTATTATCATTATTATTAGTAGTAGTAGTATACGAAAGTTTAAGCCTTCCTAAATAAGTACTAAGCTCTTTTAAGTGAGGAAGAGGAAAGGACATTGCATGTTGATAGAAACGGGAGAACCCATTCACGAAGGTATTCCTACACAGGAACAACGCGCATTTGAACAGTAAGTTGAGAAAGCAGAGGTAGAACAGGCGAAAGTCAGATCAGTAGGAGCATGAAAGTGGAAGGAAGCAAAGTGAGCACGAAAGACAGATGTCTCGAAGGCCAAGCTAATGGTTAAGGTAACCTTCACAAACCCCCTGGGGCCGCTGCTCCAATAACATAGGATGGGCGAACCTAAATATCCTAACCCTATGTCCTATGGCCCATCCTATGCCCCCTGAGGGGAATCACATTATTAAGTCTCATTTTCTTTCCCCGGTTTCTTCTCTTCCTTTTCTCTAACCGCAGGTCATCTTACGCATTATCTTATTTCTTTTTCGTCTTTTTCGGCCTTCTCTCTTATCGGCGTCTTCCCTGTTATCTACAGTACATGCCCTGTAATCTACCCTCCCTCTTCTGTTATCTATCGCCCCTTTTATCTATCGTTCCTTTGCTGTTTTCTACCGTTCCTTCCCTCTTATACGTTATTATGCCCCATCCCTTCCATGTAATCTACCGCTAGTTCCTTCCCTTCTAACGTCAAATCCTTTTACAGTTACCTTCCGTTCCCTTCTTATCTTACACTCACTTCCCAGTTTGCTCTCTTCCCCTTTCTCCTTATCGCTCGTTCCCTCGCTTTTATCTTCTCCTGTCGCTCTCGCCTCAGCTGCACCGGTGAGCACCACTGCACCGTTCAGTCTTAGCCAGCGGCCGTCCCTACCGCTAACAATTAAAGGGAAGCGAATCTAGGCGTCAACGGTGCACAGCCTACGCTCGTCTTTCATCGCAATAGCGCCACAGAATATCATTATCTATTTAATCGTCTAGACAATGGGTTCCCAAACAGGGGCGCATGGTACCCCTATGGGTGCGAGAGGACCGTTTCAGGGTTACGAAATACCGTTTTGTTTCTACGTCATTCACAAGTTAACTTAACTTAAATTTGTGGTACAAAAGTTAGTAAAAATTTCATTCATCATCATCTTAGGGGCAATAAATTTTATAGTGGGTGCGAGAACATGTAAGAAGTTCTCCAGGCGAGCCAGGCATACGAAAGTTTGGGAATCACTGGCCTAAACAGTATGGAACAGCCATGAAAATAAACATTTTCAACAACTTTCAGAACCTGGAAGTTACTGGTAAGTCCGCGGTTAAAGATGTAAACTCCAGATAATTCAAAACGCTTGGCATAATCATTCAGTAAACAGACGGCAAACGTGGCTTCTTGATTAACAGTTAGGTAAGGGTGTCCACTTCAGTCATAAATGGGCACGTTCGCTATTAATCTGTAGTATGTAGATATATGTGTGTGTATATCTATATATATATATATATACCTCCGCCAAGGAGGTTATGTTTTCGCGGGTTTGTCTGTCTCGTTGTTTGTCAGTTATTCTGTCGTTTGTTCTGTCTGTCTGTCACCAAGATAACTCAAAAAGTAATTGACAGATTTTGATGAAATTTACGGGGATTTTTAGGTATGTTAGGAGGAACAGACAAATAACTTTTGGTGAAGATCCGTCCATCAGTTTGTTTGTCCGCCTCATTTTTGTCAATGCCATAACTCAAAAAAGTATTGAACGGAACTCTACCAAATTTACAAGGATTGTTAGGCATATTACCAGTAACAGATGATTACCTCTTGGTGAAAATCCGTTCATCTGTGTGTTTGACTATCTGCCTAGTGTTTCTTACGGCCATAACTCGAAAATTATTGAACGGATTTTCATGAAATTTACATGAGTTGCTAAGTATAATACGAAGAGTAAATGACCAAATTTTTCCAATTTTCTGTTGGTTTGTTCCTGTGTTTGTCGCTGTGTTTAATATTATGCTTGATAGCGCAATAACTCAGAAGTGTTGGATGGATCTTTATGAAACAGGAGTTGTTAGTAATGTTAAAAGACACAAATGGTTAAATTTTGGTGCAGATCGGTTGGTTCGTTTGTATGTTGGCCTTATGTTTGTCACAATGTTTGTTAACAGCATATCTCAGAAAGCATTGAATGGATGCTTATGAAATTTGCAGGAGTTGTTAGTAATGTTAAAAGACATAAATGATTGAATTTTGGTGCGGATCGGTTGGTTCGTTTGTACGTTTGATTTATATTTGTTAGCAGCATAACTCAAAAAAGTAATGTACGAATATTAAAAAAAAACATTGCAGAAACTGTTACTACTATCAAAAGGCACAAATGATTAGATTTTGGAATTGATACAGAGAAAATCATGGTTTCAGAGCCAATTTGAATTTTTCGTTACTGTTGCCTTACTTGGCGGAGGTATGCGCTCTCAGAGTGCTTTATTTTTGTAAATAAATGGCAATTATAACAATATAGTAATTGTTGATTTAATAAAATCTTAAGTTCATACAACATCGTCATCGAACTTTATTAATCAAGGAAGTATGAACTGATTTACGACGGACGTGAGTCGAGCAGGATGTGACTACGTATCAATACAGTTAATATGCACTTAAAGTTATTGAATACATTGAGTTAACGTTTCAGGCAAATTATCCCCTGGTGATCAATTTTATTTCCCAATTTTTAATTTGCCATTCAGATTACAGTCATATTCTCACAATTTCTTTCTTAGGACGTCAAGTTAAAAAAAAAAAATCATCGCCAATTTAAAGACCGTTAAGTGCGTATATAGAAAGTGATAATCAAATTTCAGGGTGGTCGGTTCATGATAATGGTCTGTTCATGATCATGGTTTGTTCATGATCATGGTCTGTTCATGATCATGATGATCTAACGATGGTAAGGAACATGATACAAAGTGCGTATTATGACACGCAGAACTATAGAACCTCCCTGAGGATTGTACCAATTC
This sequence comes from Parhyale hawaiensis, assembly GCA_001587735.2. NCBI lineage: Eukaryota > Metazoa > Arthropoda > Malacostraca > Amphipoda > Hyalidae > Parhyale > Parhyale hawaiensis. Next base: position 55,488 of record LQNS02278161.1, read on the forward strand.
GGAAAGAATGGAGAGTACAGAAAAAAAACCTCATTAAGACTGGGGAAGAAAGTAACAGTCTGAGTACAGAAAGGCCTAACTAGGTATACGGATAGTCGTTCTGGGAGTTTGACTCCTGATCATAACCACATGGTCTTTATATTTCAACTATCCAATACATATTATTATTGTAGTCATAGTTTTACCACCGTATCCACTCGAAGAGTGATCCGTACAATACAGACTCGGTCTTTCTACGTAGCTCAGTAGGAATATTTTATCTCGGCATTTCTGCCTGATAATCTCGATTGGCTCAGTGCGCTACTACTGGCGGGAAAAAGGAGCAAAAAATAGAAAGACACTCGGGTTGACGGCCCCTTTCGAGGCCTTCCACACGAGAGAGAGAGTAGAGAAGTCCCACGAACTAGGCCGGCTGTCTCGATCGACAGCCCACCTCGAGGACAGAAAGGGAAAATGGAGAACCTACCTAACTCTACCAAACTAACCTTCTCAGCAGAAACTGCCACCAGATGCTCCATACCCTGCGGAGAAGGCACTCGGGACCCTTGGGTGCGTGATGCCCAATCCAATACATATTACTATCATAGATGTTAGTTTAAGCCTTCCTAGCTGATGCAGTGTTGTTTTAGGTAAGGAAAGAGAAGGGATATGTTTTATATGTGTCAAAAACTAGGGAAGCAACGTACTCGCAGTGGTGGGAAGCCCTAGTGCTGCGTTTGCACGCAGTAGGTCGCACGTTCATCTCTCTGCCATGCAGACGATTCTTGCGGATTGCAGCGTCAGCTTTTCTGGCCTTCACACTCCACTGTGAAGATAAAGATATAACAAAAAACACAGACGGTATTGGGTCGTGGCTGTCACATGAGCCTTCCATGTCTTAGGTATACGATAATTCGATCAATCAATTAAAAAAAATTGTGGTCGACTGCAGCTGTGGACTCCTCCTGGACCTATCAGGCATATATGCAGCAAGAACCAGTGCGCTGTGATTTCCCAGTAACGACGTGCGGTTAAGTTAATTTTATCTTCACCTCTCATAGCAACTAAGGAAATAAGCTGAAGGTCAATAGTACGTTAGAGTAAGAAGAAAGGAAGATGACCTCGAAAACTTGATCTCAAGAACTTAAAGGCTCCATTCATTTAATTCATTTATATGATTTCATTCACTATTTCACTTCCACAGGCTGGCAAATCAGCTCTAGAGGGGTGAAATAGTATCTTTTAAATATGGCAGCAAAAACACGCACCTACGCCTAATTCACGAGAATAGCTCGCTCTTTCCCAACACCGAGGTAATTACCAACGGTAACTATGGCAACATCTCAGGAGCACTGAACCGAGAACCATTTCCCGAAATCTCACGGAAATCTGGGAATTATTGCGCCAAATTTTTTATCCGCTCTGAAAATAACTGCGAGTGCTCAGAGTGAGGCGATGTAATGAGGTGGGCTGGTGACATTCTCTGGAAATGGCGAGGTGATGACGCAATATTGGCAGGTGCCGCTCGGCGTTGCCATCGCGTAGCGTGAAACACACAAATAGGAATTGACGAGAAATAAATTAGGGATTTGTGGTTGGTACACTGCAATTGAGATGATGTACTTTGATTGGCTTGCACCTTATATTAACCAGGCTGTTTCAATTTGCTACAAGGACTCTTCTTTTCTAATGTGTACCTACAGGGGAAAAAGACCTTTGAAGCGTTCTTTTCTAATATGTTCCTACGGGGGAAAAATCCTTTGAGGCGAGGCATCACACGGTAATTAAAGTTAACATCAACTTGACAGCCCACGCCAACCGGGAAATCAAAATGCACTGGTTCGAGCCGCAGAAATATGGCTTTTGGCGAAGAATACACGGCTGCAGTCGACCGCAGATTATCAGAGCTATTACGTCAGAGATGGAATGCTGCCCTAAAACCATTCCCATTTCTGGTATGGGTATGTACCTTCGCAGCAGCTTCTGAATGCCGGAAATGCCGCCTCAGCAAGCCAAGCGCATAAGAATCCACCTGTCTGGTAGTGATCCTCGAGCTCCCGTACTAGCGTGCTTGCAGTTGACATTCCAACATTCTGTCACTGGGGCTATAATGGGGTTAATTCGTCTGGAAGTCGAATTGAATGCGGGCGCTCGATTCACCACTTGGGAACGAGTCTTAATGGTAATCGCAAGAGCAGGAAGGACTGAATTTGAGCAGTTGTAGACAAATTTACACTGTAAAGCCCAATGCTTTTGCAGAGGACATTTCAAGCAATGCTATTCGCGCAAGAAACCGCAGTTATAGTTGGTCCTTCTATGTTTAACTAAGAAGCGCATGCTGCCCTTTGTTCCAGATGCTATTAATATTGGTGGTCGGAGGAGAAACGAAAGTTTAGTAAATATACTGTACTTTAATGGGTGGTGTCTCAGCATGACCTGGGACCGAAGAGGGCCAGGACTTTATCCACTAAGATCCAGTAATGGGTTAAAGATTCTAACGGATTAGATTATCAAGATAGTAGTGTACGAATCGAAAACGTTTCTAGTCGGCTAGATTCAAATCTTAACGAATTATCATTTCACGTTTTAACTGATGTCTGGAGTTTATTGTTAACTGTTCACCGCAATGGTCAGCTTAAAGAGAGGAAAGTCCATTATTATGTACCTATAAATAGAATAGTTTAAGCCTACGTCTCCACAACTAAGGTGATCCAACAGAGGAAGAGACAAGCGACATATATTGTATTGGTAGAATCATGAGATCCATGCACGAGGGTGTTGCTTCACATTACAAGATTAACAACAAGTGGGGAAAGATGAAGAAGACCACGATTTAGCATCGTCAGCAGGAGTCTGAAAGTGGGCACGAAGGAAAGTCGTCCATGTGGGCCTAGTTAATGATAGAGTAATCAAGACTGTACCCTCGGGAGTGATGCTCTTCTTTACTTAGGATCGGCGAACCTTCTAACGTAACTATAGGGTAACATGTCTAGTACCCGTCCACCATGCTAGTAGCCGTCCACTTGGCTCTGAAGAATTTCCTGTGTGAAAACTAGCAGTGCTAGAATGCCGTACATAGGCTTCAACTTTAGGCTAAGTAGTGCCGCACCATCCCTGAAAACGACGGGCGATAAAAAATAAAACAAGAAAAAATGCTGGTGGCTTTCACATTTTTTCAGGTTTTTAGTAAAAAAAATGAGAAAACCACCACCATTTTTTCTTGTTTCATTTTCCACCCGTCATTTGCAGGGATGGTGCGGCACTACTTAGCCTACAGCTTAAGCCTATGTACGGCTTTCTAGCACTGCTAGTTTTCACACAGGAAGTTTTTTAGTGCCAAGTGGACGGCTACTAGCATGGTGGACGGGTACTAGACATGTTACCCTATGTATGGCCCATCCTATGCCCCTGAGAGAGAGAGAGAGTAAAGACTCAAGTATTCCAAGAAAGGAAAAAGAAGAAACAAGCAGAGTATTAAGGAATCCAAGGGAACCATCCTCGGGTCACCGTGCGTCAGAACAGCAAGTAGGGAAAGAAAGTGAAGAACAAAATTAAGATTATCAGTAGGAGCATGAACAGGAAGGGAGGGGAGCCGGAGAGATATACAGCTGAAGCGAAGGCCTACAGCTGAGGCTATTTGTAGTATCTCCGTGCAGATCGCGGGCGACTCCCGCGACATAGGACGATTGAACATCAGAGTATGTAAAGCTACTTTTCATAGAGGCAAGACTAGCTATCGCATGCCGCGCTAACTCTTTTCCATATAGTTTACGACAACTTATACTAATGCAAGCTGTATAAATTGACCTGTTTTGCATATAGTTTACGACAACTTATACTAATGCAAGCTGTATAAATTGACCTGTTTTGCATATAGTTTACGACAACTTATACTAAAGCAAGCTATATAAATTGACCTGTTTTGCATATAGTTTACGACAACTTATACTAAAGCAAGCTGTATAAATTGAGCTGTTTTGCATATAGTTTACGACAACTTATACTAAAGCAAGCTGCATAAATTGACCTGTTTTGCATATAGTTTACGACAACTTATACTAAAGCAAGCTGCATAAATTGACCTGTTTTGCATATAGTTTACAACAACTTATACTAAAGCAAGCTGTATAAATTGACCTGTTTTACATATAGTTTGCAATAATTTTTACTAATGGAAGCCATATAAACCAAATAAATTCACACAACATTATGAAAGCGAGGTATATGCCAGCGTAGCAGATACATGTGTCCCCCAAAAAAAAAAAAAAAATTAGCTTCACTATTATATAGTTTACTACTCCCCAGGACGTACTAATTCATATAACGTAATAGATGTGAGGTATTAGCGACCGAGCCGATACATGTGCGCAAAAAGACCAATTTAGCTCCGCTAATGGCATATTGTTCCCTAGGATGCTTCCAAATGGGTCTAATTGATGAGCGGCCATTGAAGCAAAAGCAGCTTTGGGGAGAAGCCGATAGCAGCGCTAGCGACGGCACGAGAGGCAGGCTTGCAAATTTAAGCTTTACTCGCTGATACCGGGCCAGTGTAAAAATTATTATCATACCCTCGATAACAACTACTGTCGTGTTTATGCATATATACATTATAGATCACTAACCCTGTACGGTAATAAGATAGGTAATTCGGAGCTTGAAGTAGTTGCCTTCGCTTGAATTCAGTGTATTGACAACTTCTGAAGCAGGCCTTACTGGCACCATTGATGAAAGCTACACTTTCTCCCAACACTAAAGCTTTAGTGACTCTGAGATCACGACGCGATAATGAAGTACAAGTTCATCATGTAAAAATAGAGTAATATATGTATGTTCTTCAGAAAAGAGCGAGGAGGAGGAGCAAAGAAATCGAAATTTTTGTTAAAGCAATCATATTTTCTGCTGTCATTTCATGAAGATGTTGGCCACCAGCTATGAATAATATAGTTATCGTTTAAGTCTCGTTTCCCACAAAGTGGGATCCAAAGCTAGGAGGAAGAAGGGACATATAGTATGTCGATAGCAAAGTAGAACCCAAGGATATGAATGCTTTCACCCAGGAACAACATTAATAGGGCAAGTACTAGTGAAAGATGTGGGAGAAGAGTGCAAATAATCAGGATCAAGAACATTTAAAGAAGCAAATGAGACATGAAAGAAAGATGTCCCGAAGGCTTTGTTACGGCTAAAGAAACCAATAGGTTAATCAATGGATGCCAATCATTACTCCTTTCTTTGTAGTCAGCACATCTGCAGTTGAAGAAAAAATATTAAGAGCGTCAAGTACTTGGCAGGACTGCAGAAGTACTACTGAAGGCAAAGGGCTCGAGTAGTTTTCCCAGGCGCTATATTTTTGTACACATTTAAGCCCGATGCCCACGTAACAATTATCGTTACCGCTAGCAACCCAGAGGCAACTCAACTAGTCCGTTTACGTAGCCACGGCCCGGCTTCAGTTTGGCATGATTTAACTGTTTAAAAAATTGTCGAATACCTCAGCTGCTACTGCAATTGTTACACCATAGAAAGTAGCAATGGTGAACTCTCAACGATCGCTCCCAATTATAAGCAGTTTAAGTTCACAAAGATCGATATTTTAGGAATTAGTGCACGATGTTTATGGACTTCCTGCTGAAGTTACGCAAGTATTTTGACATTCTTAAACAATTTTTCTTCATCTGCAGATATGCTCATTACAAAGAGACAGTATAATTGGTATTTACTCATTATTTTATTCCATTCACAACAAACTGAAACGTTCTTACATATTTAGTTGTTCTACTGCTCTTGCCAGTCAGCCCCTTGCTCTTGCCAAAGCAAGTAACGAGCGTATGGCTCTGTTACAGAAGCCTATCATTCCGCTGTACCGGCTAGTGACTGTCAAAAAGTAGTCAAGTGGTGCATGAACACTTTTTACAACCTATTAACCCAACAAAAGTGCAGTGTCAGTGCATATTTTGAGTTATTAAA
>LQNS02278161.1:68521-86762 GCA_001587735.2 Parhyale hawaiensis
CTACTAACATAATGGCAATAGCTCATAGAGGACCGGGGTGTAAGTCCCGGTGTCTTTTTGGGAATGGGCCTTTTGGTTCGTCTACTGCCGCCTATCTAATCTAATCTAATCTAATCTGTTACTCGTCCAGCACCAAATGCAACACTGTTATTTTTGCCATTGATGCACGACTATCTTATTTCAATATTTCAGGCTTTAAGCAATGCACGAGTTTTGTCAAAGTACCAAAATATAAACCAAGCATTTTCTTCTTTTTGGTATCCTTCGAACGGCATACGAAAAAAGCGAAACTTGTAACAAATAAGCCAGTTTCTATTGCCCAGAAGTTAGGTGTATTGGAAAAAAAGAAAATGGCATGTCAGTTTGCAATCATCTCTGCTTTTTCAAACCACGGAAGTCAATCACTGACGAAGTCGAGGCTAATCCTAAGAAATTATCGGATTAACGAATGCTTTCTGCTTGTCATCCGAGGGGGGTACCGAAAGATCTTTGCAAAGCCGGAGTTCTACAATACAAAACTGATCCGAAAAAAGTTGTATCTAATATCAATTTCCGTAACATGCTGGAAAAGAAAGCTATGCAAACATTGAGCCCCATTGGTCTAAGATTAGTACGGTCTTTGTTGCGTACCATGGCATCAATTAGAAGAATGTAACCTGGCTGTGGTAGCAGCTCCACTTGTACAATTAAAGTGACTAGAGAAGCAGTCCGGGAGCCCATACACCTCGCCAAGCAAGGCAGTGCTCACTGACATTTCGAAAGTGTCCAGTATCCAGAATTTTTTCCCATTTATTACAAAATTCAATCCTTTGTTCCTCGAGACACTTGAAAGAGTTTCTGGGAATTTAAACAGTATATCCATTCATAACTTTCCGAGCTACGTTGCTAAAAAAATAAAGAAGCAAACAAACATACAAACAAACAAACAAACAAACAAACAAACAAACAAACAAACGGACTGACGGATCATCACGACTTGCGACCTTTTGTTCTTCGTAACATTCCTAATTGTTCCTTAAAGTTTCAAGAAGATCTCTACATAATTTTTTTGAGTTTTTCTGCTCACAGACAGAATAACAGGCAAGCAAACCCAAGCAAAAAATTCAACTTCTTTGGCAGAGATCAATAGTGCCAAAACTTTGAAGTGGCGACTTGAGCGTACGCTCAACACTCGCTTGGAATATTTCCACCCGTCTCAGGCATTCGTTACTAGCCTCAAGAATGAACTCTCCTTAAGCATTCCTCGTTCATCTCAAGTAGTCGTTACTTGGTCTCTAGCAGAGCCACTTCTCTCCATTTCTATCTTACATCAAGCAGTCATTGTTATCTGCCTCCGCGAGGAATTCTTTTCTCGTAACAAATGCTCTCCATACACCTCAGGTATTCGTTACTCATCGTTAGCTATCGTCACTCTGCCCATTTGTGTTATTTGTAGGCGTCGTTACCCTCAATCGTTCGTCCCCCGTATAAAGGATTCGATCGTCTTCACCTCAATCGTTCGTCACTCGTATAAAGGACTCGATCGTCTTTCACCTCAATCAATCATTTGATGCTATAAGGTCAAACACTCACGGCCCGTCTCAAGCGTTCGTCCCTCGCCCCAATCTTACGTCATAATCAACACCTACAGAACACATCCTCCCTCCAAATTTTTGCACTCTCCAGAGGCAATTTCGCTGTCAACTCCATTAGGTCAATGAGTACTTCCCCCTCCCCAAACTACCTCTTAACAGCGCCACACTGAGGATCAGTGCCCTAATATTACTCCGCTATGGGGAGGCAGAACCTATTAAAAGCTTACGGAGATTTCCAAAAGAGTTGTCTTCTTTTTCTCGGTTTCTGTCCCGCGGGGGCCGGAGACATGAATTTTTGAAGCTACGGCGGTAACGCTTGACTAAGGCAAGTGGTCGTGAAAGAAAATTGGAGCTCTAATGAACAAACGTACTATCTTAATTAACCTCTTTGCTTTGAGCATTTAATTGGTTCACTCCCACTGGTTGTGGATATAACCGTCAGCCTGTAGGGAAGGGGTTAACCTGATATTTAACGGTCAGTATGAATTTGCTGCAAGGAGTTTTGGTCCTAGCGTATTACTACGGAAAAAAACCGTCGTAGTTGGTAGTAGATAAAGTTAAGTCGGTTTCACACGATAGGCATACGAACGTGTTCTCTCATCTAATCGTCCGAAGGTTTTTTTTGTGTCCTCGGTAACTCAAGTGGTGCGGGTGTACCAGAAAAAGACAACTAAAATCTTAAACGTCGTCAGTCTACTTGCCAAGTATCACTGGTGAACTTCAGTTTCTGGTTTCAAATTTAAAGTGAAGTAGAAATTAAAAGGCTGTGCACTTTACCGTCGGTGATACGGATACAGCAACGCATTAGGAGATGAGTTACGAGAAGACGTTCATTTGAAAGTCGAGTAAACCTGCAAACAGAATAATTATATGACATAAAAAAATAGTGGACAACGAAACACTATCTCAATTACGGTAGAGTGGCCATCACAAGCAGGTTTGCTTAGCGTTATTAAGCGCTAACTGTTGCCAATGCCAAGAGTATCATTGCTTATTATTTCCTTACAGGAATTTAAGAAGTTCTCAGACGTGAAGTTAGCCCCATCTCAATTACAGACTATATAGCTTATTAGCTATATTGAGTAGTGCAGCCTTTGTTTTCCATACAAAGGATGTTTCTCTGAGGCAGAGAGAAGGGATGTAAAGCATGTCGATAGAAACGTGGAACCCATGCATAAGAGTGTTCTTACATAAGACCACTGTGTGTAGGAACAGCGAGTCGGAGAAAAAAAAACAAAAAAAACAAGATATAAAGTATCTAAAGTACGAGTAACAAACCGGAAGGAACACAGTGGTCACGAAGGAAAAACGTCACGAACGCCTTGCTAAGGCTAACGATACCCTGAGGTCGCTGCTCCCTATAACGTAGGATGGGCGAACCTAACCCTTCATTACTCTTTTTCTTTACGTCATATACCTAACAACTCATATAAATTTCATAAAAATCTGTCTATAACTGTTGGAGTTATGGCAGTAAGAAAAAAAGATGCAAAAACAAACAGATGAACGGATCTTCACCGAAAGTTTATCATCTGTTTCTCCTAACATGCCTAACAATCCCAGTAAATTTTGTAAAGATATGTCCAGAACTTTTTTTAAGTTATCTTTGTGACAGACAGATAAACAAAAAGACAAACAAACAGATAAACTCGACAAAAACATAACTTCCTTAGCGGAGGTAATTAAGAGCGAATGCACAAGACGGCTGCCATAGAGGATGAACTTTCATACGAAGAGCGAGTCGGCAACTGAGAAGAATAATGAATAAGGTTCCGCAGTAGGTGCGTTAAAAAGTATTTGCAGACCTAAAAACAGCTAATAATTCATTACTGGACTAGGACATTAAATCTGCAACTAAAACTTGATTAAAATATCGAGCTTTTATTTAGCTAGCTACTTATCAAAAGCTTTCGGGTAGGCATGGTATGATTGCAGTTAAAGCTTCTTGATATGCTGATAGTGGAGATAACACTGATGGAAAAATTATATACTGATTAGTGGCGTCATTTTATTCGCTATGAGGTAATTGGCGCAGTTGTTTCTTTCAATTGCAAAGAGCCGACGGTATCTAGAAGTTAGTATTTCTGCAGCATTTGAAGTGTACCGCTTCAGTGCTGACACGCGCATCTGTCCAGCTCTTATAAATCTGGAAAAAACTTGTGTTCATAGCTAGTCAAGAGAGGAGAAAATAACATCACTTTACGGCAAAAGAAAATTGTTATTTTTTTTCTAGAAATGGGACCTTGTAGGCAAACACGGTTAGCAGATTTGGACTCACAAAGGGAGTTTATGAAAATGCCGTTGCAAGGCTCCCAGCAGCAAAGAGCTTGTTGACCAGTGCAACGGCGGCATACAGACTTAGTTAACCCTAATTGCTCTAGACTGCACTTCCTCTCATTACAAAGGCTTTCTTTGTTGTACGACTACAATAGGACAAAGAATCCTTGCGGCATGAAAATAGGGTTAAAACTATTATCGAGGAGGCAGGCCGTCACCGCTTTTCGGATTTTGCCTCCCCTGATTTGTTTGGCCCATCGAAGACAAACGAGCTCATCTCTGCTCTGGGCCGCTCCCTCGGCATCCATCTATTTTCGTCCCTTACGATACATAAATTCGTCAAGCAGAGTCCAACTCAATAGGAGTCTGCGAGGTCTTTCTCAGTGACGATATAAGAGGCGTTGAGGGACTGCTGAGCCATGCATCTCTTCTTCCTGGACTTAACAAACGACTTTGTGTTACGGCCGTAAATAAAACTCCCTCCAATAATGTCATCATTTGTTAAGATGCTTCGCATTCACATGAACATTCCGGACGCTTCGATGTGACGGTTCCGCGAGAGATGGGAGTCGGCAATAGTCGTGCTGATTAAGAGGCCTGCATGTTTGCTTTGTTAGACTGGTGCTGCTCAACCCCTCAGCATTATCTTCCATAGAAGTGGTGATGTTTGTGGAAACAGCACCAGTGAATTTTCCGTCATATACCCTTTCATTCCTGAATTAAAATTTAATTTTCCGTAGAAAAAATAGCGCTATTTGTAAGAAGGGCACCAGTGAACTGTCTGTCATTAACCTTTTCACGCCCGAATCAAACATGACTTTCACTAGAAGTTGCTCTATGCGTAACGATTTGAATAGTAAACAGACGATATGTACACGTTAGAGGGCTAACTCCTCTACGCTGGCAATTCATACGAGGATAAATACATGCTGGTCGTACCAGTATCGCAATAAGTTTGGTATATATGAGCACAATCAGATATAGGTAAGAAAATCAGTCAAAAAGATATTTTCCTTAAACAATGACAATAGGTAATTCTGCGCAGGGAGGAATAAAGTCGACCGCATTTTCCCCTGATCACAAACAACAAACAACGCTGCGCAGTGAAACACTAAGAAAAAGAACAAAGGCGAAGCTGTTACAAAGGTTGGGACGCGTGTCCTCAATACAGCCGTCGCACTGAAACCGTCATCGAGTTTAAACCAGCGAGAGATTTTTTTCAGATTTTCCTTAAAATAAAATTCATAAAAACCCTAATTAAACAACTATTGAAAAATATTCTTCAAAGAAAGGACTGATTAAAATTGATGCAAATTCATATAGTATTTTTCTATAGGATCGTTATGATAAGTTTAGTGTGAATGTAATGTGGTAGGTACAACAGAAGACAAAAATGGCATTCTGGCCACTTAACTCTTGCATGTATGGAATATACACATTGCTGAACATAATTTATCATCGTATAAGTTGACATTCAATAAGTACGTGTGTGAAACTTTCTGAATATCGACCACAATGGCCTTAAAACTAGAATATGTTGCCCTATATTGTTTGCTTAATTATAGCAAAACTCCTTTAACTTGCAAACTCACGCTATTGCCCAGCATTTCAGGATGAAACATGCTGTATTTCTACACTCGATTCGCTCGTCAAAAGCGCAAAAACTCGTAAACAAATCACCCGTAGCGACGTCTACTGGCATTCAGGTCTTCAGTTCGCTCTTGTGCTCTCGACAGCTGATAAATCTATTTTTGAGCTATTTTATCAAAGATTTCGATTTAATGTTGATTGTGCAAGGGATGGATAGCATTTATAATATTATTCTGTTTGCTATATTCAGATTTGTCCTGCTGTTGAGACTGTAGCCGTGACAACGTCTATATTTTGAATGGAGGTCGAGGTGTTTCGACTAGCAGCCCGTTCTCACGTGTGGTATATTTTGAATGGAGGTCGAGGTGTTTCGACTAGCAGCCCGTTCTCACGTGTGGTTAGTGAGGCAAGATTTTACACAGAATATTAAGCGCATTTGCGAGAGTTTCATCAGTTTTTGTCTAGCGTGAATACCCGCCTCAACAGTGCTGAGATTTGCACAGTTACTCCAAATAGTAAAGTCGCTGTTAGTAATAAATTACTCAAATAAAATATACAATGGCACGATTACTAAATTAAATTACTGATTAGTCGAGAAAAACTAATTAACTATCATCTATTGTATTGCTTTTAAATATGATCAAGTGATTGCTAAGTAAATGATGTTCATGTAACCTCTCTTAATGTGATACAGCCGCTGTAGAAATAAAATAGCCGTTATAGTTCTTCAGGATCTAATTTTTCGCACATTGTAGGAGACCGTCGTTATAGAAACGGTCGTTGTAGCCAATCAGCTTTACCTGCACTTTTTACCACAATTAAAAAATAACTCTGTGCAGAGACAAACAACGGAAATTAATATTTTCTAATAGCAAGAAACAAAGCATCCGCGGCGACACACAGAAAAGAATAACATTTCTTTAACCTTAAAGAACAAACAACGCTGCACAGTGACGCTCAAAGGCAAATTATTTTCTGTTAATAACAAGCAAAGCTACGAAGTGACGCAGCAAGCAGAATATTTTCTTCGGCGACAACAAGCCACTGTGTAACCGCTACACAGTGGCACAGAAAAAAAATATTTTTTACCATAAACAACAAAGCTATGCAGTGGTGCAAAAAGCAGAATAATTTCCTCGATTGCAAGAGACAAATGCAGCTGGGCAGTGTCACAAAGAAGATTACTTTCTCGCTAACAAGCAACATGTATCGACGCAGAAACCCCGCCTCCAGGCACCGCATTGTGGAGATCGCGTCAATCAGAAAGCGATATTGAGAAACTGGTTAGCAGCTTCAGTGCAGCCACTCTAATTTCCCGACGTGGTGCAAATGGGATTATTAAGGGCGACCTCACACGGAGGCGACCAATAGGCGTTGATTTCCATCATGAAGTTGCTTGTCCGAGGGACCTACGTGACATGGTGACGAAGATGACAAATCAGTAGCTCCTCTGACTCGCAATTATTGCCTCTGCCAAGGAGGTAATATTTTCCCGGAGTTTGTCCGTGTCTTAGTGTATGTCTGGCACCAAGATAACGAAATATAGGGATTGTTAGGTATGTTAAGAGGAACAAATGACTAAATTTTGGAGAAGATCCGTTCATTTGTTTGTCTGCCTCTCATTTCTTGATGCCATAACTCAGAAAGTTAGGGACGGATTTTGATGAAGTTTACATGAGTTGTTAACTATATTACGAAGAGTAAATGATCAAATTTTGGTGACTATCTGTTCATTTCTCTTTGTGTGTGATTTTGTTTGTTGGCAAAATAACTCAGATTTGGACGGATCTTTATGAAATTCACAGGAATTGTTAGAAATGCTAAGAGACTTAAATGATCAAATTTTAGTGATGATCGTTTCATTCATTTGTGTGTTTGACTACTGTTTGTCGAAATACACGTCAAAACATAACTCAAAAAGTTAACAACGGATCTCTGAGTAATTAGAGAAGCTGTTGTTTCCGTCAAAAGGCACAAATGCACAAATGATAAGATTTTGGTGCTGATAAAAAGCAAATCAGAGTTTCAAAACCAATTTTAATTTTGTTAACGTAGTGTGTATTAGGGGAGGTATGCGCTCTCAGAGTGCTGTTGTAGAATTTCTGTCTCCTTTTTCACACAGCGGTAACTTGATGATGCTCAGCAGATAGAATATCCTCGTTCACAAATTAGGATAGAGGATTTCCCGTAGCTCATTCTAGGATATAGCGTTTTTGTCGCTCCTATTAGGATACAGGATCTGACATACAAAAAAATAGAATTACATACTTCCGACTAGCCTTCGCCAAGAAAACAAATAAGCGTTTATTTCCTTCATGATGTTGCCTATGCATGACAGACTCGGGTGATGGAATGACATGTGGCTTAAAATTATTATGATTATACTGCAGAGATTAAGCCTCCTCTGTTCACTGCAACGGAAATCAGAAAGAGGTAGAAGTATGGGACCCTGTAGTAGATAGAAGATGTGCCCTTACTACAAAAAAATGTCGAAACTTCATGTATGAACAACTTTGTGAGAACAAAAGTATGCAATCAATGATGTTGTAGACTATAGTTATTGTATTGGTCTAGTGGATAGTTATTTTATGTAACTATTCAGCATTTACCCTGCATGATAAAGTACACATTTGCAGAGAATATGAGTAATGAGAATTGTGAAAAACAAGATTAAATTATTATTGTAGAAATGGGACAAATACAAATGCCAAAGTGAGACTTGATGCGCGATACGTTTGTAGCAAATTTAAAGAATGCTAAAGGTAAATTCAACTTAGACCACACCCTCACCCGGGAAACCCACATGCACTGGTTTGTGCTGCGGGTATAGGCCCACTGGCCCCAGATGAGTAAGTGTAGTCGCAGTCGCCCTCGGGTCACCANCCCCCTCATCTCTGAGGGAAGCAGTTCTACCACAGCGCTGTGCATGCACACACAACTTGCTGAGTCAGCACACCAAGAACTGTAAATAGCTCGAGAGTCTGGCGGAGTACTGAACCAGTGAGCGATACATGGTGTTAGAACTGAGAACGGAAGCATGCAGCTACCGTGGCAGCTAGTCGTGAAGAAAAGATTAAATTATTCACGTCAAAATGGGACGGGTAAAACGAGATCTGAAGCGAAGAAAAAGAACATCATTGATGATTTTCATGTCTACAATATAGTAACGAGCGTTTCATTCACGATTTTATTTCTGAACGAGCCCGAGGGTGTCTGTTGACGGCGTTTTGAGTCTGGCGTCACTCAGGGTAGCGTACTTGGCCCGCTTTTTTCGTTCTGTATACTAGTGACATGTTCTCTACGCTGGAAAACACGATGATCAACTATGCCGATGATTCCACTTAGATAGCAGTGATACCTGCTCCCTTCATAGGTAATGTTGTCGCTCAGTCTCTGAATCGGGATTTGTCACGCTTTAGTGCATGGTGCTCGGGCTGGAGTATGAAGCTGAATGCCAGTAAGACCAAGTCGATGATTGTTAGACGGTCTCGTAAACTTTAACTGCAGCATTCCTCTGGAGATAGATGACACTTTGCTTCAGGAGTTTAGCTCCTTGGAGATTATTGGTGTTGTCATTGATGAGAAACTTATCTTTGAGCCACATATTNGCAAGATGAAGCAGGAGGAACATATATGTTGATTAGGGTGAGGGAAGAGGAGCCTAGGGTGACGGTGACACCTAAGTGTTCTACTGTGAGGTCGTTGGGCAGCAGCTTGAGCTGCTGACTTTCACTTGCGTCTGTCGGTTCCACTTGTTAGTTCAGCCAGCAGGCTGATAATGGCGGATAATGATCTGGTAAACCTGTCCCACAGGAGAAGAATTGCCGAACACTGTATGTTTTATATGGTGTACAAACAATGAGAGCCATTCGCTGTATTCTTCGGTCCCTGCTCTCAAGGTCTTTAGGAGAGAAACACGTGCTGCGGTCGGCGCGCTTTCATTCACGTTGGAGGATGTTGGATGTCGAACAAATCAGTTTGGTCGATGCTTCGTGCCATGGTCGGTTAAGGTCTGGAACTTATTGCCAGCATCGGTTTCGGTCGTATTAGCCTGCAGGCGTTTAAGTCAGCTGTTAATGGCTTTTTGCTGGATTTCCTTAACAGCGTTTCGGACTTACCGGTGTTGCTAAGTGCTTCATTTGGGTTGTATTACCTGTCCGTGGGAGTTCGAGAGTTAAGTTATAATAATACAGTAGTAATATTATAATAATAATAATTCGACCATCAAGGCTATTCTTAAATTCGGAATAACTTGAACATGTGAAATTTTATTGGGCAACATATGTATCCCTTTGAAATAATTGATATCAACGTTTCATACAAGCAGATGGCAAAGGTTCCAGCTTCAAATGAGTGTGGTAGCAGTGAGCTGGAACCCATCCTGGGCAAGTAGGACTTTTTTAAAGAGCGATCTCGGAGAAAAAGAGAAAAATAAGATCAGTGGTAAAACACTAAAGATCTGATCCGACTTCAATCTACACACAAACCTAACCGACTTACACCTACACACAAACCTAAGTGGAAATTGGTATCATTTATACAAAGATTGATTTATAACTGACCTGACTTAAAGCTACGTACAAATTTCAGAGGAAAATATGAACTACAAGAACCTTATGCCCGATGCTGCGTGGCACTGTACCCAGTTCTCGAAGGAGTATAAGTTGAAATCCATGCAAGCATGAAGCCAAGCAACCGCTCCACTGATGCTGTGTGCCAACCATAAATTTACTACCATGTAATAAAAGGAAAAACGGCTAGCCGCTGCACGACAATACCAATATGATGTATTGCACAAGTTTCGACGCATCAATGACAGATCGGAAGTGGTGTATATGAACGGTTTGTCGAACATTATAAAAGAGACTAGTGTTAAATTAATCCGTTAATTTATGGCAGTTCACTAATATGTTTAGTGTAAAAAAAAATGGTGGTAAACATGCACTGACAGCTCTTCGTTACCTCCGCCAAGGAGGTTATGCTTTCGTCGAGTCTGTTATGCTGTCTGTCACTAAGATAACGCAAAATTTATGGACGTATTTTGACGAAATTTACAGAGATCGTTAGGCATGTTAGGAGAAACAGATGATGAACTTTTGGTGAAGATCCGTTCCTCCGTTTGTTTGTTTGTTTGTTTGTTTATCTGTCTGCCTCATTTTTCCAAATGCCGTAACTCAGAAAGTTATAGACGAATATCCAAAATTTACACGATTTGTTAGGTATATCACGAAGAGTAAATGATAAAATTTTTGTGATGATCTGTTTTTATCGTTTGTCGCTGTTTTTAATTTTATGATTGTAAGTACAATAACGTAAAAAGTCTCGAATGGATCTCTATGAAATTCACGGTTGATCTGTTTGTGAGTTTGACGAATATTTGTCAAAATGTTTGTTAGCAGCATAACTAAAAAAAAAAAAACATGAACGGAACTTCAAGAAAATTAGTGAAACTGTTAATACTGTTCAAAGGCACAAATGATTGGATTTTGGCGTTGATACAAATAAAATTATGGTCTCCGCACCAATATGAATATTTTGTTACCTATGCCATATTTGGCGGAGGTATGCGCTCTCAGAGAGCTCTGGTTGTTCTTGCACTTGGCGTGACTTACTATATTGAGTAACCGTAGCATGGATACTTTGGGAACGTATTAGTGTCACCACAGCAAAATTGAAGAGAATTTCAAAACGTCAAAGAACTGGATTTGTGGTTAAAATCTCCCTTATTCGATGTGAATAAAAGCGTGCTAATCTGTACAACACACGTAAAACTTGTACAAGTCATCGAAACTCAACCGCAAACTTCCCGAATGTCATCACCCCACCCCGATCTTTGACTTCATTTGACATATCCGAAGCGAAAAAAGCAGCAAATGGGACTGCTGCAGGCAGTACAATGGTCTCCTGCTGACAGATTGTACATAAGAAGTGGAATATATAGCCACCTAGGAACTGTCTAATAACTACCATCATATAATATCTAGGCATCCTGATTCTCAGCCATATCCAGGATCTCGTCGGAGTCGCTGTGAAGATACATCTATTACTTGTGTCAGGCAGTGCAAAACTTTTGTTCTGAAAATCACTGGAGCCTGGAATACGAATATTTCAAGCACTAGAGAAAGTGAATTAATAAATAAACTCTAAGCGGATTCACGTTTTTTCCGGCCCAATAGTAGCGTCTGAATGAGTTGCTATGCCCGTTTACACAGCAGAAAAATACAGTTTTCTCATCTCTAATTCACTCTAAGACTGAAGAAAAATACGGAATTTGTTTGTGACACTTGCTAGGATAGCTGATGCGATGGCAGACACTTTAATAAGTAAGTCATTAAGTAGTACCCACTCAATAGTTTTAACAAGAACACCAAAAAAATATTCGCATGAGGATCAGCACATATATGCGTATTAGAAAACTGGCTACAAGCTCACCCACCTTCAGGGGCTATTTATTAGGTATCTCCAAGATTAGAATCAAGCTCAATGTAAGTTAGAGCTAGAACGATGATGATTGTAAAAATCAACCCTAAAAAAATTAAACTAAGGCACATTTCAAATAAATAAAATCCAACGTTTCGGGAAGTCTGCTCCCATCATCAAAGATTTAGATAACGAAAGGGGAAATCTAAAAAGGATTCTATTGAACCAGCCAATAATTTCAGTAATATAGACAAGAGCAATACTGCGACAGAAGGCCAGTACGCTGCTGCTATTGCTTCGATGCCCTGTGATTGCCGTCCGTTGGCACCAGAGGGTAAGCCATCAAAGGATGAGGGGTGCAAACTATGATGGAGAACTGAAGCAGTCACGGGCGCTCGGAAAAAAGAGAGGCAACCAACATCCTTTCCAGGTGAGGGGAGTTTGACTGCAAATGTTGGTCAGATTTCGAACTAACAGCTTGCCCTTTCATGTGAAAAAGCCGAGATATGAAATCCCAGCATTAACGCGTAAATTATGCCTTTATTTCCCAGGAAAATAGCACTACCATATACTTCCAGCCAGAGAAATGGACAATAAGTGTTAACGGGTTAATTCTAATGAGACAAACTAAAATTTGGTTTCCCATGAGAATAACAATGTCCGAAATGAACAGTTGACACCCTGTGAAGTAAGGTAAGTGCTGGGTAAAATCATTGCTAGTTATATTACGTATAGTGTACTGACCATCAAAAAATGACGGTGGAAACATTACTGCGTATGCTCTTCACTGCTCGTGCCCATAGTAGTGATTCAACTACATCCACAACTACATACCAGAGTGACAATCGAAGTCTTAGCATAGATACAGATGGAAAGCACTTTTGTTGCCACAATAGAATTTGAAGAAACAAAAGCATTCCAGCTGTGGCTGAAGCCTCCTTCCAAACTAGAAGTAAAAGTTTCAAATTAACAACATGACATAACCCACGAGCATGGATTATTACAAAAGACATTAACCACCTGAACACGGTACATTTCTTGTAAGAAATAATTGCGTCTGGTCAGAACGTCCCGATGAAGACATCTTATCCTCAACTTGGCGGACGACTCCCTCACAGAAGATGATCTAACTATTGCCGGTCTTAACGAAGAAGGTGCAACAGACTTTTCCCCCTGCGCCTTTTATAAAAAGGCGTAAGTGATGCATGGCATATAGTTCGAGGTAAAAGTACGGAACTCGTGGCAATTAGGTCAACATCTTTTCTGGCATAAATTACTGGCAAGAAGATACCGAACTACAGGACGGCCGTGAGAGAGACAGAGAGATAGGGAAAAAAGAAAGTTCCCCCTAATGAGCAACGTTCGCAGTCAAATATGTTGGGGATTTTTCTTTGCCGTCCTAATTACAGGTAGAGAAACATTGCTTATAATTGCGCCGGCAACCCATTGCTCCAACTTTTGTGCATTCTCGTTTCATTTGCAACCGAAAATCCTAAATTTTACGCCAAGATAACGACGCCCAAATAGTTGACTTATAAGAGGTCCCTTTTATTATTATTCCTATTATTTACATCTCCAACTATAACGTCTCGCTTGACCGGGGCGAAGCGGAGAAACGTTTCGACGCCGCCATAATAGTTCGCAGCCCTATGAAGCCCCTAATCCGTTTTATGCTTTTGGTGAAGCTTTACAGGAGATAAACATGTAGTATTTGTGCATGAAAAATATTGATAAAAACAAAAGACAAATGTGTACAACGAAATGGTTATGCTTTACGCCAGGCAAACATATAGTTTCTCTGAATTAAAAATACTGACAAAAACCAAAGACAAATTAGTATCCAAAATGAAATGGTCGTGCTTTACTGCAAACATGTAGTATTTGTGCATTAAAAAGACTGATAAAACGATTGACAAATGGGTACCACTAGTGGAAAAGCATATTGTCGTAGTACATCCGCGGTGCTATTGCAAAGTGTATTACAGAAAAAATGCTTAAAAAGAAAGAACTAGTACTGTGAATTGATAGATACATATACAATTTTTCAAACATAAAAGTTGGTGAGAGGGTTTAGTTAAATAGACTTATGCCTGTAGCATTGAAATGTAAACAAAAGTAATAGTTGTTTTACATTGGCATTATAAGATAATATACTAGCTCGACATGAAGGTTAGTCATATATATGATTCAGTTCATCAAACTTCAAAGTTATTAGCGTTTATAACCCTTTTATATTAGCAGCGCTTCCTTGCAACCGGTAGCTATAACATTATTATATTCATTATACTTCGTTATCATTGGTTTTATTGTATCAACGGTATGTTCTCAGCCTTTCGTTATTGATAGTATTAGCATGATATAATAACGTCATATTCTAGGTACTGTATTTTATAGGCTTTAGGGACATTATTCTATTCGAAGTGCTTTATTTTTACTTCCGCGTACGAGGTTATGTTTTTGTCATATTTGTCTGTCACAATGATAGTATAAAAAGTTATGGACAAATTTTTACGAAATTTATAGGGATTGTTAGGCATGTTACGAGGAGTATATGATTTACTGTTGGTGAAGACCAGTTTCGTTGTTTGTTTGTCTGCATTTTTTTTCCGTAGCATAATTCAAAAAATATGGGCGTATTTCTATGAAATTTATACGAACGGTTAAGTAGGAATATTACGAAGAGCAAATGACCAAATTTTAGGATGATCTATGTGTCCGTTTGTTTGTCTCTACGTTTGTTTCAATGTTTGTCAGCAGCGTAACTCAAAAAGTTATGCGCGGATCTTTATAGAATTTAAAAGAATTATTAAAAATGTTAAGAAGCACAAATGACCAAATTTTGGTGATAATCGGCCCCAGTGTTTATGTGCTTGGCTAAAGTTTGAGTGTTTGTCAAAATATAACTCAAACCTTACTGACGGTTCGTCAAGAAAATTCCAGAAACTGTTGTTGTTGCTGTCAAGAGGCACAAATTAGCAAATTTTGATGGTAATAAATTGAAATCCTAGTTCTCAGGACCAATTTGAATTTTTCGTTTACATTGCCTTAGATGGTGGAGGTATGCGCTCTCTCCTTATTTTAGTTTGCATTGTTAAAATATTTGTATTCTCAGTGCCTGATTAAGTTTAGTAACACAGCTACATTATCAGTAGTCATCAGCAATAGTATTATTAACATTGTTAGACTCTTATAGTACAATGTTCTTAGTACTCGTAACATTGTTAAAACATCAGTAGTTACATATTATGAGCATTTTGTTGCTAGTACTCTAGTGCTATTTTTGGAAAACCTCGTTAAGTTCTTAATGCTCTTTAATTTTAATTTGCTGCCTTAGTCTCATTGTTATATTCTCAGTAATTCCTTAGTATTAGTACCTAACACTGTGTTATTCTCAGTACTTTATCATTAGCATTGGTAATATTATTTTGCCAGTGCTTTATTATTACCTTCAGTATTGGTGACTCGCGCCGTCATTCAACGAGGAAAGGGAATTAGTACAGCAAAGAAATTTCGATCTCTCCCCTGCTGGATTTTACCGAAACTGCAATATTCTGCCAGTAAGTTGGATCTGTATAGAGAGTTTCCATTACCAATTCTACGTTACGCATAGCTTCATGCCGAGGAACTCAGGTTCAAACTAAACTAGAGAGCACTCTGAGAGTGCATACCTCCGCCAAGCAAGGCAACAGTAACGAAAAATTCAAATTGGTTTTGAAACTATGATTTTCTTTGTATCGGCACGAAAATATAATCATTTGTGCCTTTTGATTGTATTAACAATTCCTGTAATTTTCATCAAGATCCATTTATAACTTTTTGAGTTATTGTGCTAACAAGCATAAAAAAATGACGACAATCAAGCAAACAAAGAAAAAAACAAATCACCCTAGAAACTTCAATATTTACTCTTTGTAATACACCTAACAACTCATATAAATTTCGTGAAAATCCGTCCATAACTTTTCGAGTTATGGCCTTAAGAAAAATAGGCAGACAGACAAACAAATAGACAGATGAACGGATTTCACTAAAAGTTAATCACCTGTTACTGTTAACATGCCTAGCAATCCCTGCAAATTTCGTAAAGATCCGTCCACAACTTTTTGAGTAACCTTGGTGACAGACAAAGAGACAGACAGAATAACAGACAGACAGGCAGAGAAACACGACAAAAACATAACCTCCTCGGCGGAGGTAATAAGCTTTCCCCAGGTTTCTCTGATTGCTACCCAGTATCCCGCATACCAACATGAAATACCATTTCAAATGAAAATGACTGAATACAACACGATATTCGAAATGAATATCAGCTCAAAATGGAGTTATTTGGAAGTCTTGAGACAGACGCTCAGAGAGCTTAATTTTTGCAGACAGATTTGGCAATACAGTCTTCTTCCCACCAGTAAACACAGCGAGGAAGAAAGAAGGGACATGCACGTATTTCTTTAAATAAAAATAATGCACACCTTTTGAAAAAATTACTAAAAATTAGAGGTGAATTTAAATGTTGACGTCTACCTTACAAATACTTTATATAAATGTATAGAAACTCCTGATAAAATTTGAGCCAGTTTGAACAATACCTTCTGCTGCCTCAAAACCTATAAACTTGCAATATAATAGCCCTATATTATTATACGACAAATTTCTGTCATCATTCAGAGGTGTATTTGTTAGATTGTAATTACTGCGTTTGGATGATTTATATGTAAATATGCAGCTCTCGGCTTATTTATCATGTATTTTTCACGTATATAGGCGAATAAATACATAATTAATTACTCAGGACTCACTGCGTGCAGGTGGTTGCATTTCGAGTTATTCATTATGTATTTATTCCCTATTTACATAAAAAATACAGGATAAAAGCCGAGAGTTGTATGTTTACATATAAATCATCCAAACGCAGTAATTACAATCTAACAAATACACCTCTGAATGATGACAGAAATTTGTCGTATAATAATATAGGGCAATTATATTGCAAGTTTATAGGTTTTGAGGCTGCAGGAGATCTTGTTCCAATTGCCTCAAATTTTAACAGGAGTTTCTATACATTTGTATTAAGTATTTGTAAGGTAGACGTAGGCATTTAAATTCATTTCTAATTTATGGCGATTTTTTACAAAAGTGTGCATTATTTAAAAACAAAAAAATACCCAAAAACTGTTTTTTTGAAACCCATGAGGCAGCAGAAAATATTGTTTTTTTATTACTGAAACAGGAAAATAACAGAAATTCAACTTATTTATTGCACTTTTATAGAGAGACACAAAAAATTCAAATCCAATCTAAAAAAGGTATGTATATATATTGAGCTTTTTGTAGAATTTGAGTCAAAATTTCAACTTTCATGTGCGTTGGGGCAGCAGAAGATGAAGGCCAATTGAACTCAAATTTGTCAAAAAAATATTTTTCATAGGGTAGCAACTTTTTATAATTAGATCGTTTTGATATTATAAAACGTTAAGAAACGATCCACCCTAATGAATTATATTACGTATATGACAATCGTGTTATTGAAGTATTAATAACACTATTAAGTACGGGATTTAATCTTGTCATTCGCCCAGGAATAACGCTATTAGGTACAATATTTTAATATTTTCGTATAATGATACCATTATCTAAGTAATGAATTTTTTTAATTCCCGTAGGGATAACGCCATCAGTTATATTAAGTAGCATACGCCTCCGTTTCCATTGCAAAGGCGATCTCAGAAAGGATATGTCGACACAAACGTGGAACCATGCACGAGTGTTTTTCCCATATCAGATCAGTTCGCATGAGAAGATTCAGTCGGGAAAGAAGAGGAAGAACAGAATAAAAGATTGTTAGTAAGAATATGAAAGTGGAAGCACGAAACACAGACGTCCCGAAGGCGTAGCTAAGGCTAAGCTTGGTAACCTCCAGAGTCTCCTTAGGGTCACTTCATAACATACGGTCGACCCCTAACTAACCTAATTTTGCGACCCAGCCTATGCCTCCTGTAAAGGGTGTAACACTGTTATGTACGTGACTTTATCTAACCTTTCCCGTAAGAATATCACTTTGAGGTACACACTGATGAGTGAAAAATTTTCGACGAAATTTTATATTGGTGCCAAATTTCAGGGCCGGCACAAATGGCATTTCCCCCAGCTTGCACACCACTGCTGCAGCCACGTCGGTTGTGTAGACAGTGCAAACATTGTTTTATTTCAAACAAGAGCTGCAATGTTAGAGCTTAGAACAGTAAAGCCTCGTTAGCCATCTTTTTATACTTCTAACAACAAGCTCCACTGGGTAAACTTTAGAGAAAATCCCCATCTCTCGCGCTCCCGTTTTCTCTCCGTCTCTCTCGCTCTCTGTCTTCTTCTTTTCAGCTTTCTTTCGAAAC
>LQNS02278161.1:124913-136095 GCA_001587735.2 Parhyale hawaiensis
AGACATTCCGAAGGCCTAGATAATGGCTAAGGTAACTAATAAAATCCCCTGGAGTCGCTAATCCCCATAACATAGGATGGGCGAAGCTAACCCTGTGGCCTCTGGCCCATCCTATTGCCCCCTGAGGGGGTTGGAAGGACGGAAGAGTTGCATTATGAAGTTGCTATTTTACTTGTCAAGTAGCAACTGTAACTGTGAAGTCTAAATCATTAGTAGTAGTAGTAGTAATAGTAATAGTAATAGTAGTAATAGTAGTAGTAATAGTAATAGTAATAGTAATAGTAATAGTAATAGTAATAGTAATAGTAATAGTAATAGTAATAGTAATAGTAATAGTAATAGTAATAGTAATAGTAATAGTAATAGTAATAGTAATAGTAGTAGTAGTAATAGTAGTAGTAGTAGTAATAGTAGTAATAGTAGTAATAGTAATAGTAGTAATAGTAGTAATAGTAATAGTAGTAATAGTAATAGTTGTAATAGTAATAGTAGTAATAGTAATAGTAGTAGTAGTAATAGTAGTAGTAGTAATAGTAGTAGTAGTAGTAGTAGTAGTAGTGGTAGTAGTAGTAGTAGCTGTTACTAGCTGCAGTTACTTAACTTTCTGAATTATTTTTTAGCGTAAATGACCCACCATCTGCTTCTTGGGGGCTGCAGCGGTTCCCAACCTTTTCTATATCTGCCTCCGCCCTAGAAAACTTTCGATATGTTCTCACACTCTCTACAAAATCAATAACTCATATGAAGAAAAAGAATAAAAATATACTTTATTAGGGCAACTCATTGAATTAAGTTAGGCCTAAGTTTTGAACGGTATAGAAATTCCAAGATTTCGTACTCCTAAAAAGTCATTTAGCACCTCCTGTGGCTTGGGGACCTCTGCCTCAAAAGGAAGACAGGCAATACACCAATGGAATTTTTATTAAAAACCAAGGGCCGTGAAAACCAAGGTAAGACCGTGAAAACCAAGATAAGACCGTGAAAACCAAGATAAGGCTGTGAAAACCCAAGATAAGGCTGTGAAAAACCAAGATAAGGCTGTGAAAACCCAAGATAAGGCTGTGAAAAACCAAGATAAGGCTGTGAAAACCCAAGATAAGGCTGTGAAAAACCAAGATAAGGCTGTGAAAAACCAAGATAAGGCTGTGAAAACCCAAGATAAGGCTGTGAAAAACCAAGATAAGGCTGTGAAAACCCAAGATAAGGCTGTGAAAAACCCAAAGATGCAACCAAAACACCCAAAATTGGACAATACAATTTTTCAAATAGAAGAAACAAGTTATAAATTAGGCTAACATAATTTTTTAGTGTTATAATTACATCTTTTCTTCACTACTAAATGCCATTTCTCTGCCGTCTCTTTCTAATGTTCAATTCTTTTTACAAAATTTTGAGCAATTGCTACACTTCGCAAGCCTTGTTTTAGTCATTCCTTAAGTATTAGTTTTCATGCCAAGCTCTCATTTTTCTAAATCTATATCTTCTTTTAATAAATGAGTGTTTACATGTGGCTCATTGAAACATTTGTACAGCTGTGTCTGATGAATTAAAAAAAATTGTGAAAAGTAGATCACGTTAGATGCACTATTATATTTTAAAGTTTACGTCCATTTTATGTGCTTTTCAACTGATAACTGATAACAGAGATGTTTTCAGAGGAGCTTCACAAATTTTCCCATAATAATCTCTGAACTGATCATGCAAATTAGCGAATTTTTCATGAGAGGCTAGCGACTGAATTTAAACAGCTAGCGGAATACAATACAGTATAGAAGGGATATATCTAATGTGCGAGTCCTCAGCATCTAAAGAGGTAAAGTTTGAATTTAGGATCTGTCTACTGATTCAACAAATACAAACCATCCTATTTTGATATACTCGATATAAAAAATATCCGATTTCTTTGAGGCTCTTTTTCACTTATGGAAATTGAAGTAGGTCAAATATGAGAGTAAGTAGTGTAAAATTTACCTCAATAACTGGAACAACACAAAGGAAAATCTGGGTGGAACTGGTAAATTTTACGTGTGATGGAACACGCAACAAAAGCTGAGCGAGTATCATCCAGATCGCAGCATGAATCAAGCTATGCATGCACAGTAATGAGTCGTGGTCTATCAGGTTTTAGGTGATCATGTACAGTGGAACTCTTAAAACCTCAACCCATTAACGGACAAAGTTATCTCCCTTATATCTCACAGGAAAATCACTAGTAACAGTTTCCAAAGAATTAAACGGTGACCAGTAGCAAGTTAATACGTAGATAAAAATACTGTTTCGAGAGTATTCTCAGTTTTGGGCAGACAAGATCTACGGTATAGGCTACTCGTTTCTCCTACTTTCGTAAACCTGCTCATTTGCTGTAATAGAAAATCGTAAATCTCTACCAATTAATTAAGCTGTGCTGCACGACTCGGGTATTTCGTCAACATGACGCCGGTTTAGGCACCAGTTCCCACAGACGGCGCTGCGTACATTTCGGAGGTGGCTTTTTTTTATGGATATCTATGCTTCTGGAATTTTCTCTATTTTGGGATTCTCTGTTCGAGGAGTCCTCCTGTCATATTGACGAGTTCGGTATTTGCTGTATATTTCTGCCATCGTTACAGGCAGCCACCAGAATAAAGCGCTGGAAACTAAGATATGTGAAACTCAAGAGCTTTGAGAAAAGAACGAAAACTTCGACAGCCCTGGGTAAAAGCTTGAAAATTTGATAAATCCTGACGTCGAGGTGATGAGAAAGATCGCCCGAAAGTTTCACCATGCGGAGTCAAGGTTAATTCTTAAATGGCTCACCATGTTCGAAATGTCACAATCACAGTAGTCATACTGTTACGGTATCCACCATGGATACCGTAACAGATTTGGCAGCTGTAGTGCGGTAACGTACCTGAACTCTTAAGAAGATAAATCGCTGTTGGCTCTCTCACTGTTTCCAGTAACGAAGTCTCTACACTTGCCAGGAAGCGTGCACACCACCTGGACATCGTCCGAAAATCTTCAAGGGTGGACAAGAGGAAAGGGTGAGGGGAAACTTTCATGAGGCAACGCCTGTAAGAGTAAGATGTTGACTCTTTTCTATTGCCGAAGGGTAGATCACTTGGCTTAATAAGTGAGGTGGAGAAATAACTACTATGGTAATAACTACTATGGTACATTTAGCACTGGCCGTGTTACACTGTTTTTCGCTAGTAATTCTTAAACGAATTGTCGGATCACTAAGGTATTTCAACACCGCGCGTTTTATACCGTTACCTCATTTTTGGCCCACATAGTATATTGCTATATGTGTTTAGAGAGGAGTTTACTGGAGTATATTAATTTTAAATTCAGTTGAAGCCAGGAAGTTGCGTCTACACATTCTGACGACGCGGCTGCACCTCCAGAACACATATTATAGGATTAATATACTCGAGTAAACTCCTCGGTAAACACATATAGCAATATTTTTTGTTGACAAAAAATGAGGCAATGGTGTAAAAGGCTTTGTGTTGAAATACCACAGCGATCCCACAATTCGTTAAGAATTATTCGCGAAAAACAGTGTAACACGGCCAGTGAAAAATGTTGTAGGGTAGTGGGCTACCAAAGAAAGTAATGAAAAAGAAACGAAATTGACTACCAAAGGACGCTGGCCATTTTTGGGCAACAGTAGTAGTAAAGAGTAAACCACAGCAATAGGCACGTGACACTGGACTACTTGTGGTGGAGCAGCTCTACTACAAACCACAACAGATGCATACGCTGGTGCAAACATAGTGAAAGAAAGCAGAATAATTGTTCCTAGAGCTGCTTGGGTACTACACACTGTGGCAAGAAAACTATAAAACCAAGCCAGAATTGACAACCATAACACTAGCAAATTAGGAAAAATCCAGGGCGAGGAGATGGAAGCGAGTAATATTGGTACCTAGGGTTCCCCGGAGGCCTAACTAACGTTCAGGAAACCTGCTCAATAATTTTTAGCGCATAACCTCCGTTATATGAAATGGGCGAGCCTAACTGAATGGCTTTTGTGTGGTAGTCGAGTGAAAGGAATTGAGAATAAACATTCTCTTGGTTGGTATGGGCGTTGGATTTTTTATCCAAAAGAATGTTGACGTGTTTTCAAGTTTCGTTTGAGCCTCCTGTATCGGATTTCTTTTAAAGTAAATGGTGAAAAAGTATCCTCATTGTTGTTTTGGTCCTCCTGAAGCATGTTTATCTTGAAGTAATGTTGAAAAAAGTATTTTCATGATTCGTTTGAGCCTCTTGAACTATCTCTATCCCAAAGAATGCTGCAGAATACAGCTATTCCTATACTAGTTTCACTTTCCTGTATTCTCTTTTTTTTTTCGAAGAATAGGATATATCTCGCAGACTCTCTTTAACAAAGAAAACCACAAAAAAGGGAAAATTTACTCACATTTTCTCAAGTAGCTGCCTCGATGATGGCGGTTTTTCTTCTTGGTTTGGTTCAATTGCCTGTGTTTTACGGCAACATTTTCAGTCACAATAGAGGAAATTATAACTCTCCTCAACTCCAGGAAGAGAGAAGAATGTTTGCTTCATGCTCGTAGACGTAATCTACGAGAAGCTACACATCAAAGTTCTTTTCCAAAATTTCACAGCGGATATACCCTACCATGACTGGACCAACATCAAGCTATTTCATCACGTAACAACAAAACAGCTGGTGTCACAGCCAATCAGCAATCTTTTCGTTTCACATCCAAAGAGGATTGATTCTTTTGATTGGCTGTGACGTCAGCGGTTTGATTGTTACGTGATGAAATAACCTTATATGTTAGTTCAATTAAGGGATGTCCAGCTCACGCCCAGCAAATTGCATCACATCTGCGGTACAAAGAAAAAGGATTTTGTTGCAAAAGGGCAAAAAGTCTTAATAAACTAGTGAACATAATAAGTTTTGTCATCGCGACAGTGAAAATCACCGTTTACTGGGCGACCGAAGAACGCGTTCCTAGGGGCATTACGGAAGTAACCATATCTGGTAACTGTAAGCTACTTATTATTGTATAGAGCAAGTGACAACGTTGGGGGTAACACTCTGCAATTAATACGTTCATCTTACGATCAGACGTTCATCTCCCACGTCGTCGGTAGTCAAGATAAGGAACATCCGCTCTCAAGTCGAGTGTGCAGTTGCTTAACGTGGCTCTCCGCACGCAGCCCTAAAAATTCAGATATGATGCGGCACTGAAGACAAAATCCTTTAATCAAGGTATACAAACCTATAATATTTACCGGAAGTCATTAAAAGCGCCTGCTCGTCAACTGTATCAGAAAAAAATTGCGTTCGCTGTCAACTGTTAATTTCGCTAAGTGCTCTTTTTCATGCGGGTTTTTTGTTGCTAGGTAGGTTTTATTTTATCAATTAAATACCCCCAACAGCTCCAAGCTCCTCCTCCTGAACTGTATTATCATCGCCTAGCGACTAACTTCATCAGAGGCCGCAGTGTTCCATTATCTTTCCTTTCCAATGTCACGTAACATCTCAGAGACGCCAGGGATCTGCTGCAACTAACCATACTGCACATCACCTCTTTGGCTGCCGTACATCCTTAGACAACGGATTCTTATGTTATTTTGACATAACGACCGGAGTATAAGCTCAGCTTCTCTTTGGGGGTGGGCCTAGCTGCTGCTCTGTCTCTTGCCACCAATTCAGTCTAGATGAATTGTTCAACTATAGGTCAATTGACGTACAGTATACAAAGACACATAGGCTTAAGTAACTAGTTTTTTTTTGCTTTAACTTCTGCACAATTCAATCTTTAGCATTTAGACAATTATTCCGGAAGCTATTGTTGTGTATTAAGCGATCCTTTAGGTTAAAACCGCGGGAAATTATTAGTTATGAAGATATACTCATAAACTTTAACGTTATATGTGGAACTACCACAGAACAGTTCAACATTACGAATTTAGTTCATGTAGAGATTGTAAGCCATTGTTTGGAATGTTTTTCTGTATTGCACGAATTTCGTCAGTTTAGCTTAGAGTAGCTTAGGCTAGTGTAAAATATGTTAGACAAGGCTAATATAAAATAGGTTACATTAGGCTAGGTTAGAATGGTGTAGGTTTGAGAGCTCGTTAAGTTACGTTAGATTGGGTTAGACTACGTTGGGTAGCAATATGTTAGCTTAGAATAGCTTACGTCAGAAAGGGTTACGTTAGCAACTGAGCACAGGTTAGATTAAGCTGGCATAGATGAGATTAGCCTAGGTTAGGTTAGTATGGGTTATTACCTCCGCCAAAGAGGTTATGTTTTCGTCATGCTTGTCTGTCTGTCACCAAGATAACTCAAAAAGTTATGAACCGATTTGGACGAAATTTACAGGGATTGTTACGTATGTTAAGAGGAACAGATGATTAACTTTTAGTGAAGATATGACCATCCATTTGTTTGTTTGTTTGTCTGCCTCATTTTTTTCAATGCCATAACTCAAAAACTTATGGATGGATTTTTTTAAATCAACATGAGTTGTTAGGTATATAGCAAAGAGTAAATGACCAAGTTTTGGAAATGATCAGTTTGTTCGTTCGTTCGTTTGTCACTGTTTTATTTTTATGCTTGTTAGCACAATAACTCAAAAATAATGAATGGATCTTAATGAAATTCATAGGGGTTGTTAGTAATGTTAAAAGACATAAATGGTTGGATTTTGGTGCAGATCGGTTTTTTTCATCTGTATGTATGACTCATATGTTTGTCATAACATTTGTTAGCAACATAACTCAAGAAAATATGAACGGATCTTCAAGAAAAGTGCACAAGCTGTTATTACTATCAAAAGGCACAAATGATTAGATTTTGGCGTTTATACAAAGAAAATTATGGTTTCAGAGCCAATTTGAATTTTTTGCTACCGTTGCCTCGTTTGGCGGAGGTATGTGCTCTCAGAGTGCTCAAGTTTTATATATCATTCCCTGGAAAACTTATTATTTCCGGCTAGTGTAACCTATAAATAAATTCGTGGTAAACATATAAATACCGGTATCTACTAGAATAACAGACTCTGGTAATAAAGTGTCTCGGTTTGAGTAGGGGAGAAAGGTTAAAATTCATTAATTTTTGTACATTAAGTAAGTCGCACTATAATTCAAATGACCAAAATGGCGACTGTTTTGTGTCTCTGACAAGGATCAGTTAATGAACATTTAGAAAAGTCTTTACTTTGTGACGCTTCTCACGGTGAAATTTGTGTACAAGGGAAAAATATCTAGTAGGAATATGGTAGAGGATTCTTTGCAGTGAAATTGTTTGAGTTTCAGGAAAGAACCTGTATTGATCCAGAGAGAGCTTTCATTATTGCAATCATTCTGCATAACTGTTAATTGCCACTATAAGCTCCAAACTCGAAACTAGACATTTTCAGCCATTAATCTTATTGACATTGGTGGCCTAAATATTCGTTCGCAATCCCTAATGATGTCGTATCCTAGGTAGGTCTAACGTGTGGTACTGGTTCAGTTGCATTTTGTAAGTTAGATGCAACGCGGCGGACACTACACAACTACAACAATTATTATATACGAACATAATGCAGCGCGATCGAGCGACGCAATATCTAATAAGTTTCTTTCGTTTGACCGAGCAAATTTATTGCTTTAGCGTATTACGTAGACCATTATGTTACATTACCAAAACAGTTTACTTCTGTCTTGGGAATTTTTTTTTATTATAACCCCTCATCCAAATCTAGACGTTTTAGAACACTATACTAATTGCCATTAATGTGCTGAAAACGAACTTGTAGATCACAGCCGTCGGAATTGCTTAGTTTTAAAGTTACAGATAAGCTAAATTTAGAATTAAATTGGTACTGGTACTCATAATTGTGCACCATTTGCCTGTAAAATGTCTGCCTAAGCTGCGATGCCAATATAGCAGTACCAGCACAACGCTCCTCGAACCTTATAAGTAACATCATTTTGTAGCCTATATAACTTATGGACAATTTTTCGCAATCTTCAATGGCGTCATCTCCAATATACCTACGTTGAAAGTGGGGAACTACACCATTTTTTTTTGTAATTTATCTACGGTTACAACGGGTCGAACACTACGCTCTATGTACTTAAAAGGTAAACAATGGATCGAAGTGACGCATTGGTTGAGATATTTCTTTTGACCGAGCAATTTTATGAATTCTGTGTATTATGCACAGACTTTTGCTCTAATATCACTTTACCAAAACAAAAAATTTCGTTTCCGGAATGATTTAGTGCTTTTGACGCAAATTGTATAAGAAATTAAGGTTAAGATTTGTTTTAACAATCTTCTGAATTTCTGAATTTAATGATTTGACATACACCGATAGGTAGAAAATGATTATAATTGGCAGACACATTTTTTCTCTTGGGAAACGTCATATTGTCGCACAAATAATGCGAAACAAAAACGCTGTAGCAGCTACCACGAGGGCGTCAAGACATGATTACCACTCGCCCGCACAGCAATGGACGTGATGAAAACGCGTAGCTTATGAACCAGTCCCTGCTGTACCTAACATTACCCAAAGTACAAACTTTTTAGCTTCCATGTGGTTATATTAAATCTACAAGCTTCATGTACATGCATGCTTGTTCGCTTTCTAAGGTTAGGGAGGGTAGGTCAGGTTCAGCAAACGACGCCAATGCTTTTAAATTTCGAGGTAAACATTTGACGGTCAGTGTGTGAGGTAATAATAGACTAAATGCATGCAGTTTTTAGCGGCAAGTTTTAAACGAACAGTGTGCGATGTAAGAAAAGGTTACCTGCGTCAAGGATTGGTTCTCTATAAAAAATAATCTGAAATTACGAAATAAGAGGTCAGTATTGAATATGTTAGGTTTTGGTTACCTTACGTTTCACTGTTTGGGTGCTTGTGCAACTCCATCATTAAAACGAATGTTGACTCATATTTTAAGCCGACATTGCTCAAGGAAAGTACCGTTTCTTTCAGAAACTCTAAATGTACATCGGCGTTTTCAGCCTTTCTCGTCAGTTAAAATTTTTGGTATATTTTACTTCAACTAACAAATGTTTTTTGTTTATTATTTTCAGTTTGTAAATTGGGTCAATTTACGACACTTTGTATGAGTAACGTTTTCGTCACAAATGCTTAGTTATCGAGATATAGGACTTTGAAGTTCCCATTGTTTTTCTATTGGAGAAAACAACGGGCGACCCAATACAGGCGAAATTGAGGTTAGGTTAGGCTGGGTTAGGTTTCGTTAGGTTTGAGAGGTTAGGTTCCTCTTAGGTCGCTAGCAAGCCTGTAACGACGATGGCTATTTTCTCCCACAAAAAAACAATGGGAACTTCAAAGTCATATATCTCGAAAACTAAGCATTTGCGACGAAAACGTTAGACGTGTAAATTTTCTTACATTGACCAAATTAACATATCCAAGGCAACAAAATCCACAGAAATCGTGTGTGATCGAAAGTAAAAATTTACCAATTTTTTGCATAAGACTTGAGTCCTCTCGGTGAGCAGTTACAGTCTTGATTACATTTCGGACATTTCAGAGTTTCTGGAACGACGCTGTGATCCTTTAAACGCTTCACCGCATTTTCTTCTTCTCTATAATATTCTTTATGAATTGAAAAAAGGTTCGATATTTGTCTCGTACATGTCACTAATCAATTTTGAGAAAAAACAGTTCCATATTTAGGTAGCATGAAGCATTCTAAGGCATTTTTCATGAATGACGTTTCCGTCGCAAATGCTAAGTTTTTGAGATATTTGACTTTTAAGTTTCCATTGTTTCCTTTCGGGAAGAAATAGGTACGGTCAGGTAAGGTTAGGTTAGCTAAGGTTAGGTTAGGTTTGGTTCGGTTAGGTAAGGATAGGTTTGGTTAGGTTAGGTAAGGATAGGTTTGGTTAGGTTAGGTAAGGATAGGTTTGGTTAGGTTAGGTAAGGATAGGTTGGTTTGGTTTGGTTAGGTTAGGTAAGGTTAGGTTAGGTAAAGTAAGGTAAGGTTAGGGTAAATATTCGTACTATCCCCCACCCGAGTTATAGGATAAGAAAGTGATTTCTAGCATAATTGAGGCATGCTAAAAACGAAAATGACATAAATTTTTATGGAAATTAAGCAAACCGGGCCTACGCCCTACCTAACCTACCCGATATTGTAAAGGGGTTTATGCCTAACTACCCGACAGTACGGCCTAAAGAGGGGTGAATCTAGCTCTTGCGCATACGCATGTAAACTAACCTAGAGCAGCAGTGCTCTCTGACGGGTCAATTAACTATATGAGAAGATGAAAATTCGATAAAACAAAACAGAATTTCCCACAAATAAAGACCTATATATTCTGAATCAGTTATTTTCAACGAATCAAACTATATTAATATAATTCTGATGTTCAAGTGGGGGATAAGACGAATGTTGTCCAAGGTTAGGTATGGTTAGGTAAGGTAAGGTTAGGTATGGTTAGGTAAGGTAAGGTTAGGTTATGTAAGGTAAGGTAAGGTTAGGTAAGGTTAGGTGAGGTTAGGTTAGGAAAGGTTTTGCTAGTTAGGTTTGGTTAAGTAAGGTTATTTTAGGGTTAAGTTATTTTTTTCTCACAGGAAATCAATAGGAACTTCAAAATTAAGAACTCAAAAACTAAGCATTTGCGACAGAAACGTCATTCGTGAAAAAAATGTCTTAGAATGCTTCATTCTATGCCTAAATATGGGTAATTTTTTTCTCAAAATCGACTAGTGACCTATTTGGGACAATTACCAAAAGTTTTTGCACATATGTTGCACTGAGCCATATTTCCACTGCCGTAAGCGACGACGGAATGACGTAACGATGCTTTCGCACTGGCAACGGTAAACATGTTTGGTGCAATATTTGGTATTATTTTACTTTCACTTACACATGATTTTCATGATTTTTATTGTGTTCAGCATGTAAATTGGGTCAATTTAAGACAATTTACATGAATAACGTTTTCGTCGCAAATGCTTAGTTTGCGAGATAATATGACTTTGAAGTTCCCATTGTTTTTCTATGGGAGAAAATACCGAGCTATCCCATACAAGTGAAATTAGGGTTGGGTCAGGTAAGGTTGGGTTAGACAAGGTTAGGTAAGGTTAGGTAAGGTTAGGTAAGGTTAGGTAAGGTTAGGTAAGGTTAGGTAAGGTTAGGTAAGGTTAGGTAAGGTTAGGTAAGGTTAGGTAAGGTTAGGTAAGGTTAG
>LQNS02278161.1:153502-172593 GCA_001587735.2 Parhyale hawaiensis
ACCAACCGCTCATAATTAAGAGCGATCGTTGAAAGTTCAACATTGCCACTCGCTAGGGTGTAGAAATTACAGTAGCGACTGAAATATTTGAAAATTTTTGAAGCAGCTAAATTTTGTGCAAGTTGAAGCCGTGCCGTAGCTACTACGTACACGGATAAGTTGAGTTGCCTCTAAGCTCCTAGCGGCAACGAAAGTTGTTAGTGTGCAGCCGGCCTAAGCAGCCTCGGGTGCTCTCTGGTACATGTACCAGTACAGGTGAAGGTATGGTGAATTTGATCGCACTCTTGCACTGGGAAATCCACACGCACTGGTTTGTGCTGCAGGTATAGGCCAATTGGCCCCAGAGGGGTAAATACAGTTGCAGCCGACCAAGGGTAGTTAAAAACTATGGCACCTACGACGGAAGGTTCAATGACCCGCGCTTCTACCCCCTCCCTATTCCCTAACTTCTTTGAGCAAGGTAAGTGCCCCACAGTTGCTGTGCATATCAAGCAAGTTTACTGACTCAGCGCCAGTCAAGCGCACAAGCCTGCTGCTACGACGACGATGCCCATCTATTTAAATATACGAGCAAATAAGCTGTAAGTCTCATAGCAAAATATCATCAAAATGTAATTTAAGTAATGTGAATAATCATCAAATTAATCTGTCAGTCAATAAAATCAATAATCGCTTAAAGCCTTTAAAGTCAACGATCATGTAAATGGAACAGGTCTAAATCTACATAGAAGCAAAATTTCTTAATAACTTGTAATATTCTGTGTCATTACTTTACCCTGCTTTATCTTCAGGCACGGTAACCTTGAACTGGATCGCACTTTCCTTCAAGTGTTCTTATTGCTACACGACGATCTCGAGATGATTTCGAGGGTACAGGAAAAAATAAAAAATTTCCGTAATTATTTTCCGTTTTTCCGCTACCATTTTAAAAATCAAGCAGGAAGAGAGTCTTTGGTGCATTTCCTAGTTGCGTGGAAACGAGCATGGAGCAGAAAACTACGTCATATTTGTCGATGAGGTTAATTTCCTAATTAAGATTGCATGAATTAAGCTTACGTGAATTGTATTGAGATCAGGAGACATTGCAGAGACATACAGATAATGAGTATGAAATACCTAAAGATTTACTATTTCCGCTTTTATACGCAAATATAATAAGCAGGGAAGAGTGGGATGTACTTACATGACAACTGTTCCTGTGATATTCGTTATGTGATGAGTTACATGATGAAGTAAAAAGACCCATCACGACGTTTTCTTACCGCGTAAAAATAATTATTATCAGCTTACCACCAAAAGTAAATCTGTCATATTCTCTTTTAGAAGACTTGGAGTTACTCTATTTTGAAGGAGTAAATCCGTTTGTCAGAAGCAAATCCAATCCACTACAGCAAATCAGTTCCGCAGAAACAAATGTATTCTTTTGCAAGCAAATCTATTTTACTAAACGAATCCATTCTTCGAAAGGAATCCACTTACAAAAAAATTAATTCCTCAAAAGTAAATCCATTTCGCAAACACAAATCCAATTTAGAGACACAAACTAATTGTACAGAATTTAATCCCAATTCTACAAAAGAAAATCCACCCGAGAAACACCAAACCATTGCACAGAAATAAATCTATCTCCTTAGTAGCAAATCTATTGCGCAAAACTGTCCTCTCCACAGCAACAAAATCATTTTACAGCGATAAATCCATTCCGTAGAAGCAAATCTATACTATTGAAATAAATCTGTTCTGTAGTAGCACATCCATCGCATAAAAGCGATTCCATTCCGAGATGGTAATCCATCATACGTACGCAAATCTATTCAACGGAAGCAAATCCATTCAACAGAAATAAATCCATTTCGCAAAACAAATTCGTTCTACAGAAATAAATCCTTTCCCATAAGCAAAGCCATTCCGTAAAACCAATTTCTTTTTACTGAAAGAAATCTGTTATGCACCATCAGAGCTAACGTACATCGCATAGTTCCTTTTTTACTACAATGGAGAAAATTCCTATTTCGTCTTGTGAGGTGGTAGAATATTTATATTTCTTGGTATCATGCGCTGCCTGCTGTGTAGGGATGCAAACGAAACACGCATCTTCTCCTTTTCATTCAGCGAAATGCACATAGTTTCCGTTGCCGACAACAAGCAATATGTGGTCTCGCCACTCGAAACTTGTGTTCTCTCTGCTACAAAGAAATGGACATCTTCTGCTTCCTCTCATGACGAAAAATGTGTTGCCTAATTTAGCAAGAAATGCACACCTTCTGCTTCCTCACATAACTTAACATGCATTGTCTGATTAACCAAAAAACGCACACCTTCTGTCGTCTCACTCATCAAAATGCGGATAGTTTTCTTTACCAGCAAGAGCAACAAATTTACTGGCTTCTCGCAGATCGACACGTGTGTTTTTCTATTGCCAAGACACACACATCTTCTACTTCATCACATACCGAAACATGCGTTGTCAGATTAACCAAGAAACACACATCTTCAGTCTCCTAATTCAGCAAAACGCGCATAATTCTCGTTACCGACAACAACAACAAATTTGCGGGCAGCTCGCCGAGCGAATCGCGCACTGTCTCCATTACGCGGCAACGCAAATCCCATGCCAGGCCGTCTTTGCCCGGACCCTCTCCAAATCTTGGCCGAGGGTAAAATTGCCATTTGCTTCAGATTCAAGGAGGAATTTTCTCAGCCCAAGATTGTTATTCATTGCATGAATAATGCATGGTTTCGAGTGTAAATGGAGTACGCGGGAAGGACAAAGCGACTTGTCATGCAGACACGCCGCTACAAATGCAGGTGACACTGTAAAGATGGCGATTTTTTTGAGAAAACAGAAGACTGATGGAGACGACCTAGTTGCAAAGAGAGCCAGTTTGATTAACAAGTGATGTCCTGTAGTACGCGTCATGCTGGGGGCACGCTATGAACTCGCACGCTCAACGTAGGAGTAGCTGCAGTGCAGGAAGTTGAGAGTGTCAGATTCTTAGAGGTGCGCATGGGTAATCGAGCCTGTTTCCCAGACGTGTGAGTTTTCGAGGCGCTGAGACGCTATTGCGGGGTCATTGACCCTAACAAGAAATGGGGATTGCAGGGAGAGTGGGGGGGGGCGCAGTTGGCACATAAGCCTTCCGTCTCTGATGCAATAGCTCTGACAAGCTGTGGTTGACTTCAGTCCTGTATTCCTCCAGGGCCAGAGGGTATATATTTACAGCATATACCAGTGTACGAGGATTTCCATTTATGATGTGCGGTCAAGCTAATTTTTCCTTTTTAACTTTTGTGTTCAGCTATCATGTCTTCCCAATACACAGTGAAAGTTTATGTCAAAAATGCCCAGAAAAAGTATTGAAGGTAAACGATATGCGAGCTGAAAGCCCGGTTATAAGTTGTTATAAGTTGAGTATGCCATTGCATAGTGTGGGCCCGGAATTAGTATTAATTTAACGGTAAACATTTTTTAGTTCCGTGATTGGTTGCCTAAAGATACTGACATGTTATCAGTCCCATGGATTTTTCTTTCTTTTCATAGTGACTGATAAACAGTGTTGGAACAATTATCGTAGCTATATTTTTATTTCATGGAAAGTGTTTCACTATTGTATGATATGAGATGCAGTGCTGGCATCTACGAGGCTGGCTTTTTAGATGGCTTAAACGTGCAAAAAAAAAAAAAAAAAAAAATTATGATATAAAATAAAAAATCAAACCTTAGAGAATTTGACCGAAATTTGAATTGAGTTAGCCTTATAAGTCAAAGATCCCAACCAGTGAGACCTGAAAATCTCTTCTGGTGCAAGTGCACACGCATGAAAAATTATATTACCAGAAAATGGAGACACTGACCAGCACATGAGAAAAAAAATCGTAAATATTGCAGTCATTTGAATGAAGGACTGCACCGCTGAAAACTTGACAATGCTTAGAAAGATAATGCAGCGAACACTCCAAAACTATCATGGATAAACCACTATAGATGATAGGTAAAGCGTTCAAAAAACGCCTAACAAGTTTCAGGTGAAAGATTTTTAAAGCCCAATGCAGATGTGCCGCGAAAGCTTCCGAGAGCGGCATTTCGCCAACAAATGCTCTACCAGACTCGGCGAGAGAGTTGCCCGAGGAGCGATTTCAACCGACCAAACATCTTCGTAGTTTTCGAACCATTCAAAGTAACAATCGCGGCCAAGTTTCCCCTGTTATCCATTCACAATCATTGTAAGCAACACCTCCGTTTTTCTAGTAACTATACTTCAAATGATTATGATTCCATCTGCAACGTCAAAAGTATGAAGTGAATTTAACTCAAGGTTAAAACGGCGATAGCCACCAGGGACCGTACGAGTCAAAGTTTCGTTCAAACTATAAGATCGTACAAAACATTCAGTTGCTAAGTACTACCTATGTACAGTGAATAGAAAACCGACAAAACTGATTAAATATATATATATATACATATATTCTATAACAAGTCTATGCTAAGCAACTTAATAATAATTTTATCCTAAGAGATTGCAACGGCCAGATTAACTTGTCGCGGCAAGCTTGATCTATACATAATATTGTCCCGTCAGAATCAGCGAAGATGCTGCTCGTCTGCACACGCCATTAGTGTGACACGGCATTTATCACAGTGTATCTTAGTGTTGTACAACGAACATGTGGTACAACAGACTTGACATTTTGGGTATAGAAGTTGCGGCGTAACATAATGTCTAACAGGACTCGACTTGTAAATTCCAACCATAGAACAATGGCAAATCGATTGTGCTGTGGTTTTACGCGCTACAAACATGGGCTAGCCATCGGCGTAATATCACATAATATATAATAGGATTCTGCACATGCTCAGAGATTTCAACAAGTGACGGCAGTCAATCGTTGGTACTTTAGTTTTGTTCACCACATTCTGGGTTAGTCATTGTCGGGGCATAATAATGTATACCTGGATTCTGTTCATAGAATGCAACCTTTAACAATATGCAATCGACCGTACTCTAGTTTTGTTCACAACATCCTGGGCTAGTCATTGTCGGGGCATAATGTCTACCAGGTTTCTGTTTCCAGATTCCAACCATTGACAACTGGGGCATCAAACGCAGCATATCTAACACCCAGCAGTCTCTGCACGCGGGTCCGGTCATCTGAAGGGATAGAGGCGCTTATATCGGTTTAAATCCGCTTCCCAGGTATTCGTTTACATGCACGAGGCAATCTCCAATGCGTGGGGCAAGTCGCCGGATCCACTATATCGAGCGGTGACTTTACCGGCAAATATGTTACACAAACATGGCCAAGGTGTGCGTTCTGGCAACTCGTTTAAGTGTGCTATACGAACAGAGATCTGTGTAATTATTAGGTTGTTAGGTATATTAAGAAGAGTAAATGACAAAATTTTTGTGTTGATCTGCCCGTTCATTTGTTTGTCTCTGTTTCTGATTTTATGTTTGTTAGCATAATAACTAAAAACAGTCATGACCGGATCTTCAAAAAATTTCCAGGAATTGCAAGAAATGTTGATAGACATAAATGATCAAATTTTGGTGATGATCGGTTGGTCCGTTTGTGTGTTTGACTTTTGTTTGTCACAATGATTGTTAGCAGCATAACTTGAAAAGTTATGAACGGATATTCAAGAAAATTAGAGAAACTGTTAATGCTGTCGAAAGACACACAAATGATTAGATTTTTGTGTTGATACAGAGAAAGTGATAGTTTCAGAAGCAATTTGAATTTTTTATTACCGTTGCGTTGCTTGGCGGAGGTATGCGCTCTTAGAGTGCTCTCTAGTTTCTAACTGGAGCACTCTGAGTGGGCATACCTCCATCAAGCAGGGCAATGTTAACGACAAATTCAAATTGGTTCTGAAACCGTTAGTTTCTCAGTATCAACACAAAAATCTAATCATTTGTGTGTCTTTCGATAGCATTAACAGTTTCTCTAATTTTTTTGAAGATCCGTTCATAACTTTTTAGGTTATGCTGTTAACAAACATTGTGACAAACATAAGTCAAACGGACCAACCGATCATCACCAAAATTTGACCATTTATGTCAAGCCAAATTTCTAACAATTTCTGTAAACTTTAAAAGGAAGCGATAATAACTTTTTTAGTAATAATGCTAACAAGCTTAAAATCAAAAATAGAAACAAAC
This sequence comes from Parhyale hawaiensis, assembly GCA_001587735.2. Lineage (NCBI taxonomy): Eukaryota > Metazoa > Arthropoda > Malacostraca > Amphipoda > Hyalidae > Parhyale > Parhyale hawaiensis. The sequence continues at coordinate 159,664 of LQNS02278161.1, forward strand.
CAACGAGCAGATCGTCACAAAAAATTGGTCATTTACTCATCTTAATATACCAAACACCTCATGTAAATGTTATTATAAAAATCTGTCTATAACTTTTAAAGTCACAGTACTAAGCAAAAAAGAGAACCAAACAAACTGTTGAACGGATTTTCACCTAAAGTTAATCATCTGTTATAGCTAACATGTCTAAGAATCCCCTGTAAATTTTGTAAAAATCCGTCCAAAACTTTTTGAGTTATCTTCGTGACAGGCAGAGACAGATAGACATTGGCAGACAGACAAACAAATCGACCAAAATTTAACCTCCTTGGGGTAGGTAAAAATAAAAACTGTTGCCGCAGTTCCCATAACTCCATAAGGACCAGATATTACGTCGGTGTTTCGTTGGCTTGAGAATATTATATGAAACTTCTTATAATTTTAAAAAATGCTAGTTTTCAAATGGCCAAACTACACTACATATTTATAACACGAGAGGTTACTACTACATATTTAGTACCGAATGACATTCGCTGTGGTAGTGTGCTTCTCTTGCGTACTCTAAGTATGTAGGGTGTTTTGCGTCTTAGCCTTCTAGAGAAGCGAAATAGATTAGATGACTGGTAGTAGGATAACAAACTGGCCTGTTGGCAGAGAGCAGCCGCAGCTCACAGTTTGGCCTTCTATGAGTTATTGCCGTAATGAAGTCCCGCGATATTTGGCACAATTTACTGCAAAAGTACTAGCGAAACCAGCCAGAGGGGGGGGGGGTGGGGGGTGGGATGGACGGCGGCGGGGTATGGTGGTGGTGGGCGTCGCAGCTGCCCATAGGTCTTCCGTCTTCGACGCCGTAGCTCTGACAGTCTGAGGTCGATTGCAGCTATGCACTTCTCTGGGACCGGAACCGGGGATTAGCTGCAGCACACCCTTACCTCCAATCTATGCTGTAATAAAAGAGCGGTCTGTCCGTCCGTCAGTCTGTCAGGCAGGAGCCTTCCAAAAACTCTATCCAGGATAACTACTTGGGAATGGCTTATTAGTTGCTATAGAGCTGGGTTTGATCTGGACTTCGTGGACTTAGTGGCCTTTCTGGACTTGGTGGACTTGATGGTCTTTGTGGAATTAGTGGACTTGATGGATTTTGTTTTCTTAGTGGTCTTTCTGGATTTTGTGGATTTGATATACTTTGTGAAATATGTGGACTCTGGACTTGGTGGACTTGGTGTACTTGCTGGATTTTGTAGAGCTGCGAACTTTTTCGATGGGATGGTAAGAAGTAATAAAAATACAAGCTGTATTTTCAAGATTAATTCAACAAACGGGTTGCTGGTGGTCTAGTAGTATTAGTACATGTCTCTCAAACTACTACAAGGCAATTCTTTTCGATGATATACAGTTAATGCGACAGTGGCTCAATTTAATCTACTGATGCTGTGTGAATATGTCTGCGCTTCATTTTAAAGGTAAAAAAATAATGAATAAGCAAGTTCCTTATCGATGTAACAACGAAAGCCTGCCTCTGCTGAAGCGAAAATTGCACCAACATAATTAGTTTTGATCATACCTTTTTGAAATTGCGTGTAAAATAGCTAAAATATGTTGCACCAACATAGCTCTTGCTATTGTTGTGTAATTGAAATGTTCATTTTATAGCCTTGATGCTTGTTTTTATTAAGGGGAAATTTCAATTTACGACACAGTTGGAAAGAGAAATAAGTAGTGGACGCACAAGGGAAAAATTTGCAGAGTTGCAGAAGCGATGACTGAAAAACCGCCAACTTATAACATAAAAATGTTTCACCTTGAGGAGTAAGTGAGGTACAAACTATACGCTTGTTTGATAAAGAGTGGCATGGAATCGATTTTTTGATCGTTTGAAGAACGGCAACGTTGTCGGGCAATATAAATTGTCTGTAGTGATTTCGTTAAAAAATTCTTATTACTGCAATAGTTGCGCATTTGATCAAGCAAATGTATAGCATGGTTTGCAGCATGACTATAATGAGCTTAAATAACAAGCAGGGCGAAGGTTCTAGTTAAATGGGAAATCTCCCCTGCCGAAGGGTTTTGGCAACTTTTCCGGGTCTCCTCCTCTACTTTATAAACTTTCTCTTAACTCCAATTATAACTAGAGCACTCTGAGAGCGCATACCTCCGCCAAGTGAGCTAACGGTAGCAAAAATTCAAATTGGCTCTAAAACCATAGTTTTCTTTGCATAAAATCCAAAATCTAATCGTTTGTGCCTTTTTATATTAACAACAGCTTGTTCAATTTTTTTGAAGATCCGTTCATAACTTTTTGAGTTATACTGTTAACAAACGTTATAACAAATATGAGTCAAACATACAAACGAACTAACCGATCTGCACCAAAATTTGATCATTTATGTATTTTATCATTACTAACAACTCCTATAAATTTCATAAAGATCCATTCATTATTTTTTGAGTTATTGTGCTAACAAGCATAAAATTAAAAACAGTGACAAACGAACGAACGAACAAACAGACCATTATCAAAATTTGGTTATCTACTCTTTGTTATATACCTAACAACTCATGTTAATTTCATCACAATCCATTCATAACTTTTTGAGTTATGGCATCGAGAAAAATGACGCAGACAAACAAACAAACAAACGGATGAACATATCTTCACCAAAAGTTAATCATCTGTTCCTCCTAACATACCTAACAATCCCTGTAAATTTCATCCAAATCGATTCATAACTTTTTGAGTTATCTTGGTGACAGACAAACAGAAAGACAGACAAATACGACGAACACATAACCCCCTTGGCGGAGGTAAATATCACATTACCTTATTTGAAACGGGGAAAAGGTCCTTGTGGCTTAACTCACATTACCCGCAGCTTAACGAGTTATTTTAGCTGCACTCCGTGAGTATTGGAAGATCCAGGGGCAAGTTATCTCCACAGTGCACGCAACCGCTTAACTGCTGCTTTAATTATCTGCTGCAATTAGTAAGCATGTGTGGGGGGCATTTTGTTGAGTTCTGCACTCCGCTTCGTAAAGCTATTAGCATATTTCATTGCAGCCATCTTTGCCAGGAATTTCTATGACATAAGTTCGTCCAATACGTTCCGAGTACATAGTAATATTTCTCTCTGTTCCAATGATGGCAATTCCTTTCTAAATTTGCCTGATATAGCTGATTGCATAAAATGATTGAATCCCTTTTGGATTGAGTATACGTGAACACGGGCAAAATCTTTTGTGGTAACATAATTCACCTTTTTTGCATTAAATGACTTTTGGAGAACCCTAGCGCATTCCGGGTCTTTTTGTTTGGACGGCATCCCAAGAGTTGAGTAGTATACTATCCTAGGAAATTTCAGCTGTTTCCATAAAATGGGCATTTATAATGTCGTTTTCTCCTGAAGTAAAACTTTGCATCAATTATCCATATCATTTCTTTCCAACGGTTACAACTCTGGCCACGTGGTGCTGGAGAGTCGCATTTTCTTACATTCTTACTCCGAGGTTTCTTAAAATTCCTTTTCATTTAATTTTGCCCCCATCACTTGTGCAGATCGTTGAATAAAAAAAAATCGGATGAATTTTTCTGTATGGTTGCAGCTTAAATTTTCTTTCGTTGAAGGTCACACCACCGTCTAGTGACATGAGCCTGGTGCGATGGCCATCGCCGATTATACGATGGAACAAATCCATCGGCCATGGCCATCAAACGATGGTCCGAGGGAATTGCATCAAACCATCGGCGATTGCCATTTTCTCCATTGGCGATGGTATTGTGAGGAAGCACTGGTCCGACGAAATGACTGAACATGCCATCGGCGATGGCATACGATGGGCATCGTCATCGGCTGTACTTCCGATTCTGATGAAATAATAAAATAAGGCAAAGGCTACAGAAAAAACAGCCTTTCGAGTATGAAACATATTTTTTAGTAGCATTAAAACAAAGAGTGGGTTATAAAGTTTATTTTAATACATTTCCGAGATCTGACAATGTCAATTGATAACCTGGGCCTTACATTTCGCACCTTTTATCCGCTAGGAATAGTGTTACGGGTTTGAAAATCGCACACAGGCCGAGGTTATAAGAGATGTTGCTTTTATTCGATGTTCGTGGTCTGAGATGTTTGTATTTTTAAAATGTGTTAATGAGATGATCCATCGCCGATTGTGACGCTCTACGATGGGCATCCTTGATGGTTATTTTATCATAGGTCATCGCCGATGGAAACTGTCAATTTTTGTTTCCGATGGCGATGGAGCGATGGTATGGCATTCTCCATCGTAAAGCGCGATGACGATCGCCATCGTACCATCGATTTTGCCATCGTAACATCGTACGTACCGTAATCGCCGATACCGACCTCTGCTAGTGACCATCGTAAAACACTGAGTAAATCTAGCTGTACACTGCGTACGTCTTCCACTGACCGTCACTTGGGTAGTATTCGTGTGTCGCCCGAGAACGAAGATATGGTGGGCCACAAATTTTCACTGGTTTCCCAGACCACCGATCATGATGTGGAAATATATTGGGCTGAGCTAGGGCTCCCTAGAGTATTTTAAGAGGTGGCCTTAGCTAAGCCCACTGCCCTGTGGGCTTTACTGGCTGGTGGTTGTAGACAACTTCCGGGTTAATATGATTATAGTCTGACCATTTTATAAAGGCAGTTCGGTCGTAGACAAATTCCTCTATAGCGTTGCCAATTCTATGGGTTTTTCTGAGATTTTGTCCAGCCCATATTTTAGCTCAACGCATTACCTGAACAATGATATACTATAGAGAAATCTCAGCAATACACATAGAATTGGCATCACAATAGAGGAATTTTAACACGACTAAACGGCCTTGACAAAATGGTCGAACTATAGTGCAGTAACGCCTTAGATGAAGTGTTACAGCCCTGGACAAACCAGCCTTATAGTAACAATTTCGTAAGAATAAAACTATTTGAAAGTGGACTTGCAGGTTCACCTTGCCGGTAGGGAGTTAAAAATATTCCTTAGTTCAATGCGCTGTGAAGTCATAAATTCTCGAGAATTTTTTCAGCGGCACTCGACGACCTTTAGCCGAACCCTATGGGAATAAACTGAATAGAACTCATTAACTGATCAGTGTTTGCAAGAATTACGGCCGCTTTTGCGTATAAAGAACAGTTTGAATAGTTCGGTGATCTTGGTCAGTGATTTAAGGAAACGTCTGACCATTGCAGGGTGAGGTCAGCCTATAAAACATATTTTCATAATTATGCATTATGCGTAATTTGATAATCAATCGAGCTTCTGAACCAACCACCGTGCGATGTATGATGCCCTTGATTAAAAAAATATATATATCCATCGTGGACGTTGTCAACCTACTATAGGATCAAACAGGTAACTTGGGACCGATATTGCTAATGTTCGATGCCTAATAAAGAATTATATTTAGGTATTACTCAACATGCAAGTTATGTAAAACTAGAGCACTCTGAGAGCTCATACTTCCGCCAAGCAACGCAACGACAACGAAAAATTTAAATTGGTTCTGAAACCTTGATTATCTTTGTATCAACACTAAAATCTAGTCATTTTGTGCCTTTCGATAGTATTAACAGTTTCTGTAATTTTCTTGAAGATACGTTCATAGGCTTGCTAATAAACTTTATGACATACATAAGTCAAACACAATAACGGACCAACCGATCATCACCAAAATTTAATCATTTAAGTCTTTTAGCATTACTAACAATTTCTGTAAATTTCCTAAAGATCCATAACTTCTTCAGCTAGTGTGCTAACCAGCATAAAATCAAATGCAGGAACAAACAGATCATCCCCCAGATTTAGTCGTTTACTCTTCGTAATATACCTAATAATTCGCATAAATTTAATGAAAATCCGTCCATAACTTTTTGGGTTATGGTGCTAAGAAAAAATAGGCAGACAAACACACAGATGGACGGATTTTCACCAAAAGTTAATCATCTGTTACTGTTGTCAAGGCCAATAATCCCAGAAAATTTAGTAAAGATCCGTTCATACATTTTTGAGTTATCTTGGTGTCAGAAAAACACGACAAAACATAACCTCCTCGGCGGAGGTAATTTATAATAAACATATACATGTATATAAAATTTCAACTACAGCATTTATTACATAGTATGTATTTCATTAAACTGTTGAATCTAAGTTAAAAGATGTGAAATGTTACAACAGATGTGGGCTCAGTGCCAGGGTACGCCAAATCTACTTAATCATTCGTTGGGTTAGTTTAGAGACACAGGGGTGTGCAACGTCGTGATTGTAAGCGTTCTTCTCATTTTCTGGCAAAATTGATGAAGTTATCCGGACAGTGCCATCAAGGTTCATGAGTAAGAAAGCTATAACCCACGGAGAAAGTAGAATGATGACTTAGAAAACTGTGTATGACACCCTCTCAAGTTTTTCATGAACGGCTCGGGCTGAGAGATGCCTGGTGCTTCTGAACTACAGTATATGAAGAATCGTTGTACAGTTTTCATTTTTTTGACGACGTCAATACTCGGCATCAACAGTCAACAATAATCGCATACAACTCTTCAGAAGTTTATACTCGGATGAAAACTAAGAATCCTGTTTCAGTCATGGTGTTTAGAGCCGTAGTAGGAGACGAGTGAGTATAATATTCCCATATTTCGTGAAAGCGTGACTTGAAATAATATCTGTCGAATATCAGAGGATTCTGCTTTGAAAGTCATATTCGACCAAGGGTCTGCACCAACCCATGGATTAACCCGTGGATTGACAGTTGACTTGAAGGAAAACTTTCCTCTCTTGCATTGAAAAGATGTGAGTCAGATATTAATCCTTGTGGTCATCGACTGAAGCGCTCAGTTGAGTGATCGAGTGTTCAGTGTGAAGCACCACACTTCTAAATCAGGTGAACACGACAGTCTACTAGATCAGATGAAGCTAGAAGGGCTTATACCTGTTTCGTAACCAAGTTTGGTTCACTATTGACGCTAATGGAAGGAATATTAAACTACATACTCACGGGTTTGAATTTTTTCGTGTTTCTCGCTTTATGAAAAAGTGGAAATTAGGCTGACTTTATCAGCTCGATTCAGTACTGAGTATACCAGCGTAATTTGGTGCAGCACGGAACCCTTTGAACAATTTACGACATTTTTCTCAAGCACCACAACAGCAGCATGCCATGCGTGCATGACTTCCGTGCTAAAGGTCCCGAATTCTAGTGACGTGTCTGTCACGAGATCTTTGCGGCGTCTGGTGTGCTGAATCGGCAATTGTTTGTTATGCGCAGCTGGGTAGGAGCACCTGCCTGACTAGTAATGGGAGGGTGGGGGGCTCGGGTCGTTGAACCTTCCGTTTCGGGGCCATGGTTCTTAGCGACCCGTGGTCGGCTGCGACTCTACTTGCACCTCTGGGGCCAGTTGGCCTATATCTGCAACACGAACTAGTGCGTGTGGGTTTCCCAGGGGAGGGTGCAGTCAAAGTTGACTTTACCAGTTGTGCGTAAAATAGGATGTATGCGGTGTCTGCTGCCTCTGACCTAAAAATGAACCCTTGTGTTTATTTTCAATCAACTAGCATGACGCGGCTACTAACGGTGCAAAAAAGACCCAATTGCACTTTCGTTTTGACTTCAACAAACCGTTACAAAATTAAAGAACTGCACTGCTGAATTGATGTTATAAAAATTCTGTGCTTGTTTTTGATCAACTAATAAGACGTTGTACCTAATGCGAGAAAAGAAGTAATTATGCAATTGTGCGTATGAGGAAGTACTCAGTTTGGTGTTAAAAAAATTCCTTTAGCATGAAGGGACAGGCGCCCTTTTGGTGTAAAACGAACCAACTTGCACAATACGGCCGATTTTCTCAACGAACTATCGCCTGCAGTACGAGGCGACATTAGGTATGCAAGAGCTACCTCGACAATGTAAGCTATCTATCACCAGGTTGAAAGAGGTCCTCTCCAGTTAACAGCCATCCACTGTTGTGTTTCTATCAACTCTCCGTGGGACCAAAGGCCCATGGGAAAATGAAAACCAGATCCTCGGAATGGATGACATCGATCCAAAACATGAGTTAACTGAGGCGGAGTACAGACTGATGGAAGGTGAAGTTCTTGGGTCAAAGTAGAACAATTTTTTAGAGTGAACGATCGAGAAAAAGTGATGTTTTCCAGATATTGTGAATTGCTCATTCGGAATAGAAAAGATAAATATAAAAAAATGAATCGATTGAGGCGGAGTACTGCCTGATGGAAAAGTGAAGTTTTTAAATAAAGTTAGGAAGCTTATTGCTAATGGACAGCCAGCCAATAATGAAGCTTTTATAATTTTTATGAACATAAAGATCATTCATTACCTTAGCCATTGAGGTTATGTTTTTGTCCAGTTTATCTGTCTGACTCTTTGTCTGCCACCAACATAACTAAAAAAAAACATGGAAGAATCTTTACGAAATTCACATGGATTGTTAGGCATGATAGGAGGAACAGATGATCCGTACAACCGTTTGTTTGTTAAATTTGGTATGAAGAGTAAATGACCAAATTTTGTGATGCTCTGTTGGAACGTTTGTCTCCATATTTGTTTTTATGATTTTATGTTTGTCATCAACATAACCATAGAAGCTATTAACGGCTAGTTATGGAGGAACTGTAAAAGACATAAATGACTAACTTTTGGTGATAATCGATCATCCATTGATTGTTTGACTAATGATTGTCTTATTGTCTGAAAAAGTTACGGTTGAATCTTCAAAAAAAGTACAAAACTGTTACCGCTGTCAAGAAGCACGGATGACAGAATTTGGTGATAATAAAAAGGATCCTAGTTTCAGGGCCGGTTTGAATTTGTTGTTAATACTGCCTTGCTTGGCGTAGGTATGCGCTCTCAGAGTGATCTAGTTTTACATAAAATTGAAAAAGAGTAATCTAGAACTTGAAATATTCGAAGCGGAGCTCGGCCGAATTAGCAAAATCAAACAACTCATAGTAATGGAAAAACGCAAGTTATTGAAGAATATTAGGGACATTTTTTGGATAAATGCGGAAAAAATCATGGGACTGGACCGCCAAAGCAAGTTATTCATTAAAATCAAATTCATTTTAACTAATCCCTTGCTAAAAATGTGAGTAACACTCATTCTTAACGTAAAAGATGATTGGATGATTAATATGGGAAGTTGCATTGTGGCTCAACAATAAAACTTCCAGTAAGAGGTCAATGGATTATTATATCGGGAAATCGAAAGCTTTTTAATTTTGGGAAATTGATATCAATTCACAGGTACAACACAAAATTTGATCCAAAAATCATTGAACTGCATGACAATAAATGAAGTTGCCATGGAAAAGGATGACAAGTGATGGTAACGGAAAAAGCTAATGTCAGAAATAAGTCAGGTAATTAACATCTTCTTTGGGTACTCATCACGTGTATACGGAGGAGGTGAAACGAAGGATCCTCTGGCGCCTGACAACAGCCACCCATCACCTCTAATACTCAGATTGTACGCAACAATTCCAGTGACAGAGTGGCTGGCATTGTTTTAGAAATATGGCAGTTTCGTAGGAAGCTTGAAGTTCATGTCGGGTCGAATGCTTTCATCATATCTTCTGCTCGAACATTCAACACCCATGTCCCGTCCCGCACTGGAGGTTCAGACTACTAGGACTGCAGCATTGCATATAAAAAGACAATGTAACGCTGCATTAAATCATAGAGAAGCGCTTTAAGTTGTGTTATGAAGAGCAAATACAGCAAGGAACTTTTCGCTCATGTCTGGTTCCAGTGCCAATGTAAAATGCCGCACTACGACACATGCACAGAGAGATCTCTGGTACGGCTTCAGTATTTTTGCTTTTTAAATGGTAAATCTGATCGGACTCCAGCTTGTATAGATTTACCGATTTAAAGATAAATGCAAACGCACTGTTTCAGAGATTTCTTTGTTTGTAGCTCAGTCTACGGAAAGATAGAAAATTCCTACGTAAAATACAGATGGATTCCATAAGACCTACAAACATACAGACAATAAACGAATATACAGCAGTAATGCGTCGTTCTGCACTACAAGTTCACTCTAGAAAAAAAAAAAAAATTAAGCACACCTTGTTCTTTTTCATTCTGCGAGAATTTACTCATATACGAATAGACAGCTGAAATCACTCTTTATGCAAGAAAATTACTTGTATAATGCGATTTACGAGTTTTGCGGGGAAGCGCGAGCTATACACACAGGAGGCAATGTTGCAATACAGAGTCGTGTATTTGTTTGCATCGCTTGTGCATATATTTAATGGTTGTATCATTCCATTACTGTTGTGTTTTAGCTTTGTTTTGGTGCAGTATCGTTATTACATACCAGATTTTATACATAGAGGTAAAAATCGGTCATGGAACGTAACCCCATATCTATCTTACAACAATATAATAAACGCCGTCGTGTGATTATTTATATATTCGTATATTTATATATTTATGCATTTCCTTGTTTCGTGTCACGCTCTTAACGAAACAGGCGAAAATAGGCCAGGCTGCCGATTTTGTAGTTAAATTGCGTTTTCATGGGGATCGATGACCGGGTTGCAGAAGATGGCAAACGTCAAATCGTTATCCCTTTACGTGAATGCATTTCTTGCTCGAAACAGTTCTCGACGTCGAAACAATGAAGACATTTTCAGCTTCTTTTAGCGCGGTTATGGAATCTGATTTTTGTCACTTTCTCCATGCATCGAAACTTATGTTTGCTCTCAGTTCACGACGTATCAATTTAGCTGCAGATCCACAAAGCACAGACGAAGCGATATTTTTTCAAGGGGCAGTAGACACAATTCTTTCAGCTTGCTGTCTTCCTTTAACGTAGAATTTTCGCTTCAAGAGAAAAAGTAAGATGTAGATAAAGGCTCATTAGTCGGTATCTAAGATACGCGACAGGGAATTAATTTAATTCAGTAATGCTCTGCTGCTTGGTAATATGAAAGTTTTTCTGCGCATCTTCAAAAGTGAGGGACGATTGTGCTGCTATAGATGAATTGACTAAGAAAGCACTCCTCTTTTATGACAATTTTAGTTGCCCTTTGTAGCCTATTCTCCAGAAAGATGTCAGTTATGGATGAATGTTAAATGAAGATGGGTCTTCAAAAAATCTTCGCTGTCACTTTTTGACAGCGCGTGTACTTTAATATATTTTTAAAACTCGGATATTCTTACTTGCGTGTTTGCTGGTTCGTCATCGTGCGTACAATCTTCGCTATGATACACAGGGAATAAGCTGAAAGAAGGACGAAAATTTCAGAAAAATAATGCCTAAAATTATTATTCCACTTCATCATTCATATGGAAAGCTCTGTATCCGAGATACGGATTGACAGCACTTTTATTTCACGAAAATATTTGTCTCTCTATAATTTGGTGACTAGAAACTCTGACGTAACCTTGGAGTAAATATTCTACCGGAGGGCACCTCCAGCCTCCGTCGCTGGCGGTAGCTGCCTGCCGTTGCGGCGGTCAACCAGGCCGAGTGACTGGGTGACAGCCAGTTTTACGGAGCAGTTAAATAGCCCGCTCCACATCAGTGCCAGCCAGCTCGGGGAATCTGGTAGCAAAATTTTGGAGCAAATGTTTATACGCACACACACACACCTACACACACACATACCTACACACCTACATACGCACACAAACAGACACCCACAAAAAAAGAGGCTTTCAAGACGCGACGGAAAATCAAGAAGGTTGGTATATAGGACACCCAGTGTTTTAGTAATCGGCTTTTCTGGAGATTGAAAATCTAAAGTTTAGTAGACATGGACAGTATATGCAGCTGAGCCAGTTGAAGAAGAGAATGAGCCTGATGCCTCGCACGTCTTATCTCTCCTCCTACTAGCGAGAATAGCAGTCAAAAAGACACTCAGGCCCCGGTAGGAATTAGTGAATGCGTGCCCTCTCCAGCAAGGACATAATCTACTCGAAGTCCACAAATCGAGCCGAAAAAAATGGAATACTTAGGATAGGTTTTAAGTGACCCAACGGGTCACGTGCAGTCAAGTATATAATAGAAGTAGATTCGACATCTATAATAGAATTGTGCTTGAGGCTCCATCCGTCGGTCCATGCCTCTGCACGTTACGCTTTTCAGTGTTAGATAGGGGAAAATTCAACCGGGAAAAAGTATTGATTTTCGCTGAAAGGAAGTTCAATCATAGCTGTCGTCTTTTCACCTGCTCTTGAAAATATTTCAGTCAGTTTAGAAGTGAAGCCATGAAAAAGTTCGTTTTACACGCATCATACATACCGATTTTCATATCACGCAATATTCAATTTGCTGGCGTTGCATGACGATGGAGATATGATAAAATTCATAGCCAGTATACGGTGCAAAGCGAGCTGTTCTGAACTGCTTCATTCTAAGGAATTTTCAAAGAGAAAGTGTGATGTTTAAAGAAGTTGAGGTAACTCATAGAAGTGAGGGGGGGGGGAGGCGGCAACAAGAATCAATTACTGAAAAAATGGGCTGAGTCTGGTGTATATTGTGGCTTAGCTATTGCATAAAATGGATCAGAAAATTATGGGGTACAGTATCGAAAAGCTACGGGTCACGCTATAGAACTAAATTCATCAGACACACCGATGAAAAACTGGTAATGTTCAGAGAAGGAAATGCGAAATGATATTGTTTTCAGACGATGAGAAACACAGCTCAGTGAAGGTATATTCTGATAGAAGCAGAGCAATGCGAGAACAACCTCCGAAGAGTGAAATTGCTATATTTTTTACTGTCTTTACGTCTCTATCATGATGTACTTTCGCTGGGGGTACACGGCGTATGGGGCGCGTCTCCCGGGTGGCGAATTGGGAGGGTCCTTCTCTAAACGGAGTAGGATTACACTTCGGTGTCGTGGACCAACGTACTCTAGGAGAAGGAAAACTCCGAACATAAACCAGTGACTGACCAA
>LQNS02278161.1:191443-226585 GCA_001587735.2 Parhyale hawaiensis
CCTACCAGTTACTTGAAAATGGCGTAAATGCTCCTACCAGTTTCCCGATAATGGCGTAAATGCTCCTACCAGTTACCCGAAAATGGCATAAATGCTTCTACCAGTTACCCGAAAATGGCATAAATGCTCCTACCAGTTACGCGAAAATGGCATAAATGCTCCTACCAGTTACGCGAAAATGGCTTAAATGCTCCTACCAGTTACTCGAAAATGGCGTAAATGCTCCTACCAGTTACGCGAAAATGGCGTAAATGCACCTTCCAGTTACCCGAAAATGGTGTAAATGCTCCTACTATTTACCCGAAAATGGCGTAAATGCTCCTACCAGTTACCCGATCAGTGTCACAATCTGATGCCAATGGAAAAAAATTCTGTGAAATCTTATTTATGTGAATACCGTTGAAAAAATTATAAATTGTTAAAGTAAATCAAAGATCTGAAATAATGGACAGGATAGGTTAAATACATATAACCGTATCTCATTTACTCTACGGATTTTACTCAGCTCAGTCCACAGTTTTATGCTTACTGTTTTTTCGCCAATCAACGTAAACGCGATAACAAAGCCACCACGCGAAACACAGAAATCTAAAGAGACTACTGCTGCAGGGACAACATTTTCCGTATTTTTTCTGTGATAAAATTGCTGGCTTTGAATATTTGACACGGGCTCTTGGCTGTACACGGTGTCACCTTTGCATATTACAGTACAGGATGGACCCTACAGCCAGCTTGGAATACATGCAACAATGTTCCTAGAGCTACTGCACAGTAAGAAAGGGAAATAACACTTTTCGTGAATGACTGATTTTGTGCAATGGCTGTTGCGCGTACTTGTCCCACTTGAAAAAAACTATTTGCTGAATTGTGGATTTCTTGGGTTACGACCGTGGAAATTCTCAGACTTGTTGTGAACAAGTATTTATAATTGGTAAAATATGACAAATAAATAACACTTTCGGCGAATAAGTGAGCTGGTGCGATTCTACTTGTACGATTGCTGTTTATGACTGATTTATGTCCAATTTAAAATATGGACAGACAACAGCGTTTCGTTGAGTTTCGACCAATACAACATGTGTCTGTAGCAGCAGAGAAATGAATGCCTCACTGATAAAACAAAATCTAGAGATAAACAACATGGTCAGCGTTGACCCATCGTAAGAGCTACTACGTAAGTATTTCGCAGTATTCGCATATTCAACCAACAAGAAAGGAATTAGGGAATGCAAAATCCAGTAGCTATATATAGTCAAACCAGCGTGATTAAGCAGTCCTTTAAGGGCGGGGCTTAATTGAACGCAGCAGTGCCAAATCTAATCTATTGACTAATACACTTTTGAGTATTCGAATATAAATATAATTTTATCGATTGAGACAAGTTATACCACGCGCTTAAGTGAGATTTGGCCAAGTTGCTTTGCGTTCTTAGCCACGCCCATCGGACTATTTACGCTGGTTTATCTAAAGCTACTGGATTTTTTAATAGCACTGATATATTTACACACTAACCTGTATAGAAATAAAAACTTCAGTAAAATGGCTAGTACTTGTTTTTCAATATTTATATATTTCACACCTAACAGTAGAGGAAGAACGGAATATATGTAGCTACTGTAAAGTGTAACAGCTATTAGTTTTTTTCACAGTATTCAAATATTAAGACGCACCAGGAAAGGAATAAAAGAACGTTCGTTGAACAAATAAAAGTCGACTAATCTAAAATTTAGCGTTTCGGTATGAAAGATCCCATCTTCAGGAAAAAGAAAACTAAGCTACAACCTATCAATAAAATTTTTTTTATTTTCAAATCTTTAAGAGAAGCATGGATGTTGTTGGGAGGAAGTCTAAAACGCAAATGAACAGAGCTGAGTGCAGGGGCAGAATGTCGGCTCCCGTAAAGTCAGCAGATACAAATGTAGTTAAATCTTCAACAAAACATTATCACCTCTCTCAACTTCCATCGCTGGTGATAATTATGTTACGCCGATGTTGCCTCGTCTAGACGTTGCATATTCCGTGGATACAATTTAAATACTGCGAAGTTAAGGATGTTATTGCAGATCAATGAGTCTATTTTTTTTAATCTGCAGTGCTTCATAAATGGCAAACCTTTCTTGTGGAGGTCCTAAGAATCAAATGACTTCTCAACAACTACCAACAACAGAAACCAACAGAAACTTCATCAGATGGTGCAAAAGTAAAGCAAAATATATTTATAGTTCTCAGATGTGCAATAAATATTAGTTTGAAGAATGATTTTTTCCGGTAGTAATTTTAGCAAAATTTTAAAGCGAAATATCCACTGAGCTGCAACAGTTATCGGGCTGGCTGAGACAAAGTAGGGGGAGGGGCTGGAAAGATAACCTTTCAAATAAAAATTCAGCAAAATATTAAAGTAAAAATTCTCTGAATTCAGCACGTATAAGTTTTGTAAGGCGAGCCATTTTGGAAAAATTTCCCTTCAGGCAATATTTCGGCAAAACGGTTATGTAGAAACTTCGATAAACTATAACACATAGATTTGCTGAACACAGATCCGGAAAAATATCCTTAACAAAAAAAAAAAAAAAAAGAAAAAAAAAATCAGCCAAGTTTTACGCCAGAAAATTTCCTCTCAGCAACAGCTCTGCGTTTATCAAATCGAACGTGGAATGCCAAGTGAAGGCAATACTGACTTGCTTGACAAATGATTTGCTCTATGCCGCGCTAAACACATTTACAATAAATCACCTTTTCGTAATGGAAGTACATGACAGCTGCAGGAAACCTTAGACCCAATTAGAAGGCAATATATTGATGATGTTTCCTTTGATGGACAAGAGCTAAATAACAGTCTTTATTTGGTTGAACTTTGAGGGATATGAAGTCCATAGGAGCATGTTATATAGATCTTGAGGTAAAGGTGAAGGCAGTTTAATCACACACCCCACTTGGGATATCCACTAGCACTGATTCATGCTGCAGCTATTTTCCACAGACCGTAGAGGTTCAGACGGCTGCGGTCGATCATAAAATATCAGAGCTATGGCATCAAAGACGGAAGGCTCTCATGCGACAACTGCGATCACCTCCCCCCAACCATTTCACTTTCTGGCTAGAGACAGTACCTTCGCAATATCGTTTGACCGCCGAATGCTGACTCAGCGAGCCACACCCAGCAATAACTCACTTGTCTGGCAAACAGACTAAAACTTCTACACTCTGCGTCTGAGAGGCAAATGGTTTGACATCCTGCCCCAACGGGTAGCTCAATAATTGGCAATAATTGCTCGGCTAATAACACCTGTAACGCGATTACAGCTGTCTGTCGCTGTGTCTGTCACACTTTAGATTAAGCCACTAACTGTAATATATGTCATTATGATTGCGCCAGAGATCTCCATAGGGCAGGGTGAAATTTAAAGGCGCATTTATTTTTTGTTTCTGCGCGAGGACTAGCTTGCTCTCAAGCTGTAATATTAACGGGAAACATATATTATAGTATATCTATGTAGAGCGATGAATCTTGTCCCAAAAAGTATTGATTGGCAACGGTCATTTCAAGCTTCATATTACGGTATCAGTAAAACAATTTCTGGAAAAGTGCTTAGCCGTACATACGAGACAGTATATAGTGGGCGTGTGACTAACACAGACTGAGATGGACAGGGTAGTGTACAGTTTTGGTAACCATGGATTCTTAAAATATAACATGTAGAACGATGCTGGATAAAAACGTTTGCTGTTGGTTGTAAAGTAGAAGATGTTTGCTATTCATAGCTGAGCCCAATGCAGTGGAAGGGTGAGCTTGTAGATGTCCATTGACCGAGGAGCGATAACCTACCTCCACGATAAGAATGAAGCTCAGTCGACAATTGAAACAGCAGTTGCATATTCGACGTCGAACAGTTTGGAGGGTTGGGAAAAGTTGAATAAACTGATGCTAAATGCAATCGCCCAAGCCAAGGAAGAAATCAGCTTTGGGAAGCAGCAAGTTGACAAGAACTAGGAGGAAAAAAGTGACACCGAATTCCCTTACGTTCGGCCAGTAAAATGGTTGCAACGGCGAAGGTGAGCCTAACTTCGATGGTCTGAAGGCCATTCTCTACAATAAGATACAAAAACAGTAGAGTAAAGAACTACTAATAAGGATACGAGCCTCACAAGACATCAGCGCATGCTAAATAATTTGACAGATAGCAACCTTTCCAACATCGCGTTTACTAATGGGAAGAAATCCAACGTTCAACGAGCAGTAAATCAACAAAAGTTACTGGCTCATTTACTGTGGACGAGAAAATCGGTGTCAGTTTCCACTGTCTGTGATGATCTAGGCAGCGGTAACGGTAACTGCAAGGTCTTTTTCATATTTCTGTCATTAGAGGTTAAAATCAATACCAGTGGTAACTACATTAGCGACATCGTGTAAGCAAGCAGACGGAACTGCTTCGTGGGCCCGTGTATACTCCGGCAGTGCACCTTGGTCCTTTGAACAACGCTCAAGGCTGTCCTAGAACTCGTCAATGATCCTGGATTCATAGCACAATCCTCTGTTCTTGCGCAAAAAGGAGTGGCCCTCGATGACTCCTATATTGAATCTCTCGAGTTTTCAACGATGCCTGATGTTCTCTGAAGCTCTCCTCTTGCTTCACTCAGAGATCTGAACACTAAATGCACATAGAATGGGTACTGATCCATTAAGAACAACTGCGTGGTTCCTATGAATGAAGCCACGTCCTTGAGACTGGTGAAAAATATCCAGGGCCATACTAAAGAATTCTTAGATCACAGTAATCACTTACCTGTGACGAGACAATAAGCTGCACTTTGTCTTTATTTTGACAGTGAAATTTAAAAAAGGATTGTTTTGCTCTAATTTTGGAAAAAACCCTGTACTATGTTGGATCTTCGCACGCCCATTTCGAGCGAATAACAGCAATCCAGTACTAGTACCTTAAGCAAGTCCTTCTCTGTACTACTGGTTTCTTTAGCCAGTCCTTTGCTGCACTGCTGGTATGTTAAACTGTCCGTATATTGCCCTACTTCTATCTTACACTATCCATCCATTGTACTGTCAGCATATTAACTATTCGTTTAGTGCACTGCTTGTACCTTAAATTACCTCTTCCCTACGGCGATAGCATCTAAAACTATGCGTTCCGGTATCATGAGCTAACTGCCAAGGCCTTCTAGACTACGTACTTTAGAGGGCTCTCGTATCTGTTCGGCACAGGGATCGCTTGATACTATCTATGCGACGCAGACCACCACTGGGTCACTTCCACATGCTCCGGTTAACCAATATCTGTCTCGCTAACAAAGCGTCCGTGATATTCTGCAGTCGAGACCTCGAGACCTCGCACTAGACCCAGAGATGTTGCACGAGACACCGCGGCCCGCCTGCAATATGAGACGCCTGCCCAGGCGTTATAAGCGGCACCGTCGGCCATGCTAACCTCAGCCAAACTTTTCTGCAAGATTGCAGCCGTGGAGGCCCTCAGATTTTGCGTTTCTTTCCCAGGATTTTTGCACAAAATGTGATCCATGAGAGGGAGGGAGAAAAACTGTTTACACGTGTAAGGGCATTCGTATAGTTCATGTTACGGTGGAACTCCTGCAACGTCCGCATAGATATTGTTACCGTTTGGAAAGGAAGTTTCTTTTCGACGTGGTAAAGTATATCGATTTACACCACATGAGTTTCTGAGCCTAACGCCCTAGCAGATCGTGAAGTGCTACTGGAGTGTACATTACCTACTGTATTAAGTTTTGCTACACCATTCTGTTAATCACTCTCCATTTGGAATCACGATTTCCTACTGATGGCGCCATACACTGTCTACGTCTCTGGATTTCCTCCGTTTCAGGAACTTTCTCAGTTTCGAAGAGTCACCGAACGAGGAGTGCTTTTGTATGTGTCATGGTAGAAGATAAAAAGGCTGAAATGAACCGGAGAGGCAGTAAGTACTGATACAGTAGAATGAAATAGGCTAAATAAACTTAGATACAAGACGGCCCATGAGGGGCCTACTCATGGAGAAGACAACGCCTAGGATTTGGTTTCTCTCAGCTTTGATTTATTACGTTAATCCGCATAAAATTAATCCAAAGTTAACTTAAGCGGGAAATATACAGACACTATTACGTGCTGCAGATAGATGCCTGATAGGCCCCAAAAGAAAGCAAGGCTGTAAACGACCTCAGATGGTCATAGCTATGGTGTCTGAGAAGGAAGGCTTATATAACAACTGTGACCCCCCTCGATGGTTCCCACTTCTGGTCATGGTCAGTACTCCTGCAATGGGGTATGAATGACAGAAATACTGACGCCGCAAAGTGAGAATCGCTACAATCCATTTGCATACTGAGAATGCAAACTTGGGAAATAGCGCATGCCAGCACAACACTCTACAACCCAAACACTGTGGGAATACGGTAGAAAACAAAAATAGTTAGCAGAAAATTTGTGGAAGCCAAACGGAAAGTTAAGGCTAATGAGGTGAATATGTGCATGCTGTATGAGCACTCGTAACAATAACTGAATAATGGACCTTTAGATGAAATGAGAACTGGTTTCAAATGCTTATCTGAAAATGATCAAAGAAATAAAAGAGGAAAACGGCTAAGGATAAAATAAAACTCTAATGCACTGAAACTAGAAAAGAATGAAAAAAGTCAGAGAAGAAGCTAAATAACTGATGAAAT
Organism: Parhyale hawaiensis; assembly: GCA_001587735.2. Taxonomy (NCBI): domain Eukaryota; kingdom Metazoa; phylum Arthropoda; class Malacostraca; order Amphipoda; family Hyalidae; genus Parhyale; species Parhyale hawaiensis. The sequence goes on from LQNS02278161.1 coordinate 198,131, forward strand.
GAAGCTAAGAACAAAATGAACTAAAGACGATATGAAATTAATTTAAAAATGACTGGACAAAAAAATTGTAAAAATTGGAGCACGGCTGAATATTTCCCGTCGTGAACGACGTTAGTCGCAGTAAAATAAATTATTTTTCTTACGAGGTGTTCATATTAAAATTGATGTCAACGACACATTAGGTCTAATTATTTAAAAGCTTTACCCAGAAAATAGCAACAGCATCCATAAAACTGGCTTTTTATAAAACGGTCACTGTATGTATTGCAAGTCAGAAAATTCCCAAATATAAAACCCAGGAATTTTGAGCCAGAGGCGACCAGAAAAGTTTTATTTACAATGCTAATATTTTAGGGTCCAATCACAGAAATATTCCAGTATTGACTTATCAAATTACTGATTCCAGAGTGAGGAGCAAGTTATATTTACGTAACTAACTTTCGATGCCTAGAGAAATGGAGCGACGTGGTCTTTTAAATTTCAAACAACCGATCGGAAATTGAGAGAACGGTGAATGCAGTGACCTGTACTCAGTCAATTGTCTTCTTTTGTTGATTTGGTGCAAATAAAAAACTTTGCTTAATGAAAAAACTTCTGGTGAAACCTTCCAAAAGTTCCGGATGGGCGAGCGATACTGCGTGACGGAGACTGCATCTCTGCCAGGGAAATATGTAAAATGTCCCCAGTTGGTGTCTCTCGTGTGTACACTTGAGGGGAGGGGGGGGGGGGAGAAAATACATTTTTCAGAGCTTGTATTTTTCACAGGCCGTGAATTTTCAAAATATCCCACTTGGTATGTCTTGTGTACACACGGGAGGGTGGAAACTTACTTTTGCAGTTGTATTTTTCACAGGCGGTGAATTTGTAAAATTTCACCATTGGTATGTCTCGTGTGCACACGTTAGGGTGGAGACCTCCTTCTGAGTAAGTATTTTCCACTGCCAGCGAAGAAGTTACCTATATGTCTGTTCTGACTGTTTTGGAGGGGAGAAATAATTTGATGTTCTTAAAAGATCAGAAGCTAGTAACTTCGAATCTAAAAAACGAACTTAGACATTGGTCAGTGACAAACCAAGGGATTATTTTGAAAGAGAGGAGGTAAATCCTACTTATTAGTTTCTCTGAACAAATGGCCCAGTACGTAGTTAACATAGTTATTTCTAGTTTTCTACTACTACTATTACTAACACGAATCACAAAGCAATGAGATATTTTTGAAGCCTCTAAGTTTTCGTTCGAGATATCCCTGCATTGCGTTCTGTACCAAACGACAGGGACGTCTCTTTATCATAGTTTTTTTTTAGAAATCCTGCAACTGCGTTCCCAAAACAAGAAAAGCAATAACACATTTTTGAAGCCTTTCATGCGCTTGCAAGCTCCTACATTGCATCACAAAACAAAGCACAATGGAATATTCTTTCCAAGTGTAAAAGTTGTAGGAGATGCCACAAGTTCAGTCAAAACATGGCTAGGGCGTCATTATGGACAAAAGTTGGGGAACTTGGTTGCCGTGTCAAATATGAAAGAGGAAGATACGAGGGAATGTCTCAAACCTTGACATTTCAGGGACAAAACCTTCCAAAATATCAGAGCGCCTCGTAGGATGGAACGAACTCGCCACAACAGCATTAGCAGGCTTAGGAGTTGCTGACGAAATAATGGTATGTGTGACGCAGGCCTCCGCAAAAGAAAAATAAAAAAAAAAACGGCGAAAAAGGCGTCTCTTGCCTAATAAAGCTGACTGAAGCGAAGCTGTGCTGTATAGGAAACCGAGGAAGGAGGGGTGGGGGCTCTACTCGTGAGTACTTGGCCTCCCTTTCCCCCATTCTCCCCAGCAATGTTTAGTCGCTGTCCAAGGTGCCACTAAGACACTTGTTTTGGAGCTTGCTCTATGCTGCGAGCTGTGGGCGTCTATGAGGATTCTAGTGTAGTGGAACTACCCAATTGGCGAACTAACTCTATTTCCTAACAAACAGTTATTATTTGATAGGATTATTACTTTCACCTATGTTAGAGTTAGTTCGACAATTGGGTAATTCCCATAATATGTGTTCTTTTGTAGGTTGAGGCTGCACAACATCTTTACCCTTTATCGTACAGACGGTCGGTAACCTATGGCTAGTGAGACAGGCTTTCTTTGGATGACTGTCTTAGCAGAAATAAAAATGTTCGCAAATGTGGTTGTATTCTGTGTCCAAATGTTGTGTGGCTATCATGAAAATACACTTAAAGTGCACTGTATTTGACTTCCAAGCCTCTCTCCACCTAAACGGTCCCACTTCTATCAGCGTAAAGTATGCTCTTCTCACAAAAATCGCTACCCAGCACATTTGCTCTCTAGTAGTAGTAGTAGTAGTTGTAGTAGTTATCAGGGACACAATGTCTCTGTCACGCCGAACTATTCCTGTGGTTTAACACAGGCTCGTGAGCCACTAGAACGCAAGGCATGTCTCGTTTAAAATGATTTATCAATGATTTTAATCTCGGCTTTTCTACCCGTAGGTCTCAGATTCTAAATGGTCAGTGCGCTACCGACAGGAAAAAGGCGCAAATTGAGCATCTCTAACCCCCGGGCACGGCTGAACGCTTTCGCTCATCTATGATGCACAGGGGAAGGAAACGAAAAACAAGAACGTAGAAATTTAGCGGGAATAGATCGGCCACCTCGACCAGCGGCCCATCTCCCGAAACAAAAGGGGAAGTATTGAGAGCCTACCTAACTTTACATAACTAACCTCGTCAGCACGAACTGCGGCAAGCTGCAACATCTTTTGCGGAAAAGGCACTCGGGACCCTTGGGTGCGTGAGGCCCAAATATATTGTGGCTGGGAAAGGGCCCGCCAGAATATACCCCTGAGGGCACTTGCTCTCTATGGATTCACAGCCGAGCTTCCTGTTATGATAACTATTTTTGGAAATAACTGGAGTATATCCTTCCGGCAGATGTGACGTGTTTGTAGGTTATTTGTACCAAATTGAAAAATATTCGAGAAAGAAAATCCCTTGAGAAATTAAAGCTACATCGACATGAACGGTCCCCAGGAGATGCTAGTCCTGTTTCGGCGATAGTAGGAAACGTGTCAGTGTGATCAGTGAATGATTGTGTGACTAATTCAGGATTGAGATCCAACCTCGAAAACTGCTACAACGCATCCTTTACGTAGTTAATATTCTACAATCAAACAATGAATTTTTCACAAACGTGTTAATGTCGACCCTAACAAATCGAAATACAACTCCGGAAATTGGGGAAGTGAACCCTTTACATTGTGAGTCCTTCACAATGTAAATGACAGCGAGTTCTTCACTAACATGTTCATCTCGACTGCAAAAGATAGAAAATCAGCCATTCAATGCTTCTTCAGTAAATTCTTCAGATTTCCTTTGTAAAATGACGCGATCCTAAATAGAATTGCATTTCCATAGAATTTTAGCTCTGTTTTCAAATCAAACTAGAACGCCTCGGTGGCATAAGACCATCACTCGCGTTAGGGGCAAATTCAACGAAGTTATTTTTAATGAACGAGGCTAGGGTACAGCCCCATTCCTTCCCAGGGATTAGCACTTCAATAATAACATAGGAAAAAAATAGAACGCCCCGTTCTCCAGACGATCTGCAAATTCGCCCCGGTTGAGGAAAATTCAACGCCGTCATTTTTTATGGCCAGCTAGGTTTAGTTTTTTGGCATAGGTCATATCTAGGGCAACCCACCAAATTCCCTACAAAAAATTATAAACATTGCCCAACTCCTTCCACCACTTATTTTGTGGACAGACAAATCTACATATATATATACTCAAATCTTCAACGAAAACATTATCACCTCTCTCACTTCGTTCGCAGGTGATAATAACTTTAATTAAGAACACAGTAGGTTCACATGTAAGCAAACAAGTACAGGAGGTACACTTTCCACTATCGAGGAGGCCCAGTCACATAAGTAAATAGGTGGACTTGCACTGGAAAAAATACATGGATACACTCAGCCTACACCTGTAGATATGATCTGTTCAGCTGTGACGCCAGTGAGGTATTAGTGAATTTTACTATCACTCTACCACTGCTCTTAACAGATATTTTATGACAAAGCGTAGAGCGTAATTTGTCAGAAACGGAAGTTGGGAGATGCTTAACCCCTTCCGCACAACCGCGCGGTTTCGCCATACGATGCGCTATCCGACATTAAGTATTCTAATTACATTTATGCTCTATCAGTGAGTATAGCAGTGTGCTCCGGCATAGAGAATATGCAGGGAAGAAATAAATAAACCGTGACGATAGGGGTATCGTCATTGGAGAGTGGCGGTGCGGTCGTCATGACGACAACAGTATCGTCACCGTAGGGAAGGGGTTAAAGCTTACTCCTAATAAATGGCTTCCTGATAAAACTTGTTTCTTAAACATTTTGGTTCATACTTGATAAACCTAGCGGTTTGTCATCGAAGATATCATAGCTATTGATTAATAATAATTAATACCAATACAGTCAAAATGTTAATAATTGCAATTGGCAGTAATATTAATGCATATTGATTAAATACTAGGTAGCTAAGGATGAACTTACTTAATAATACAGTACTCCAGTTATGGAGCATTCAATTAATGGCATACGAATGAAAATGAATAGATATCAACAGCGTAACTGGTATTAGGTAGACGACGTTCATTTGTGTAAATCTGCATTGGCAAATATTCCGAAACGTGTTTAAGACTCAAGAATACATAATTTTTCACGTGCAAAGTCAAGATGACCTACCAAACCTTGACGCATATTGATACAAACTCGAAGGGGCAGCACCGTTTCTTACTTAGCTAATGGCAGGGCAAGATGGCTGCAGCCCATCGACTTGATTGGAGCGTTAGAATCTGTTATGATAAGAGTCCTGCGTGTCTGTGTGTTTGTGCGTCTGTCACACTCTCGATGGGGTGCACTTGGGGCACTCGTGGGGCAGGCTTCAACGTTACTGCTCAACGCGTGTAAATTTTCTGTGCCCGTTGTGTCGCAAGGCAGGATCTATAGTCCAATTTTTTTTTGGTTGGGGGGAGGGGAGGAGGAGGCAAGACTTGGGTTCTTGTAAGAGTGTATTAGGTAGCGAAAAAAAATTAAAACAGTGCATATTATGATTCCTGGCTTATGCTTATTTTCAATACAGTATATCGTTCTACTAACTGTAGATAGTTCCCGGGCTTTAGGTGAGAGAAAGGTGGGGAGGGGTGGGAGGTGTCAGATGATGCATGTGATAGTCCCAGATCTTGGGGCAGGGGGAATGGAGCGGTGACTTCCATCCTGGATCAGACATAAAGTTTTGAACTGGCCAGCAACTGCCATCAATACAAGCCCCGTTCACAGCAGCATCCAAGACACGAACAGACTGGCTATAACTACAGTATGATCTATGCAAATGCTGCAAGTGTTATAGGTAGTAAATGGCCACACAAATACACGGTCTCAGATGAAGTGATAAGCCGATGAGACAAGTGAATGGATACATACACTATGGTCTTTGTTTTGATGTTGGGCGCGAGTGATGACTGCCCATTTGTTGGTTATTCTGTCATTCATAAAGCAGAGCACTGCGTATACGGCGGCATACTCTACATAAAAGATAGAAAACGAGCAAAAAATAAAGAGACCGATACGTAAGAAGTAAATAAATGAAGCGCTGAAACAATATACGGAACCTTAATTTCGTGACTGTATATCGCAGCCCTATGCAGTTTCATAATTGAAAAACTACACTCAAGAAATATGCAGCTTCGAAGCTTAGAAGCTATCTATAACAGAGATATGCACTCTGGCTGTTTAATAAATGCATGCAAAAATACTTTGAGGAATCTCAATTTAGGAACTATATTTTAAAATATAGCTATTTCAGAAGTTACGGTTTAGAATCAACTTCTGAGGTAGTGTATCGCTTCGTGAATTAATAACAAGAATTACATCAATATTAGTGTTTATAAATAAATCACTGGTACCGTTAGCTAAGACCGATTAAATTACTAGTAATACGCCGACCGACTCGTGAATAAACAGCAGAACCAACAGAAAATAACATACGGCACAAGTGTTTCTAAATCAATCACAGAAAGTACTAACTAGCTCCAATCGAAAATTAAAAGTCCCGTCAGCTGGCTTAAGACGATTAAGTAGGGACATCTTTGGAATAATGCAATACTAGTCCCCCGCTGCGTATTTTGTGAAGAGCCAAAAATTTGCTTGGAATTGCAAGATCGACGGGCGACTTTTGTACCCTGAGCCATTAATTGGAGCTGATTGCAATTCACGACATGCTAAACCGTCGTGAATTTTGTCGTTGGAAGATTAATACAATTAGTTATTACAGCAGATAATCGCGAAACAACGACGGCGTTCAACTGGATGTTACGTTTACAAACGATTCTACAAATTTCCAAAGCAATTTCAGAGATTCGTACATTTCGCTGATGAAACTTACGAGCATTTCATCGATACAAAGAAAGTTTAAATATACCATAACTAAAACTAATTTTGCTCTTACCATGCAGAGAATGAACTTGATTGCATTCTATCAAAGTCTTGACTTCAGTATAAATAACATGACCCAGAGAACCGCAATCAACAAAAACATACAGCCAACGAATTCAGCAAAAAATACATTCATTCAACAAAAGAATCAATTCTAACATATTTTATTCCAGGAAGCTCGAAGAAATAGAGAAAAACATATCACAGAAACTGCACTTCATAAAATAATAGTATTAAAGAATAATCAGTTCATTGGTTGAACGAATTGAACTGTCTCACTAAACAGTAAATGGATATCTATCAAAGAATCACTTACTTAGCAGTTTAATATAATTGTAAGTTTGAGAAATAGGAAGCTGCTGAGTAGGAGACACTATAGCAATAGGAATTCATGTTTCACACAAGAATTATTTAGCAGCAAATTAAACAAAATAGATATGTAGAGCAGCTGAGAGTACAGTTCAGGAAAGAACCACATTATACCAGAACTATTTAGTAGCAAACAAACAAACAAAAAGCAAACAAACAAACATGACGTTACAACGTTTCACACACTACAGCACTAGGAAGACCCGATTCATACAAACTGCAGTTGATTAAGCAAACACGAAGCTACAGTCCAGCAGACCCTGCAGCAATAGGAAGCCACGTTTCATAGAAGAATTATTTAGCAGTTCTAATGGATAGTCATTTAGGCGCATTGGCAGCAAGTGCTTAGGTCATTAGGCTGTAATGGACGGGAGCCGGGGCAAAGAAAGCCTCAGTAACGGCCTGTTTGAGAAAGCAAAAACCGCAAAGGTAATTTAAGGATCCTTTGCTCTGGGTCACGGTCGCCATGAAGCATTCGGCCGGCCCAATTCTTTTATAAAAAGCGGCCAATGACGTCTTTGTTGTGCGCCGCAGCTTTGTTTTGTCAACGTCCTTATTTATTAACTGACCAGGGCCCCGGGGGAGACTTTTGTTAGGGAAGAAGATAATTTGTGCTGCTGCCTTGCAGTGAAATATTTTAAACGTGGACACAAATATTGGGGCAGTTGCACTCACGAAGTGCGAAATGTTCTGTTTAACAATTCTGATTACTTTGCGGTGAGTGAGGGCTCAGCTTGTATATTATTCAGCTGTTAAATTTCTCATTTTTTAAGTCTCAGCTGTCACTGCTATTTGAATTCTGCTGCAAGTGCCAATACTGAAGTTTCGAATTTGTCGCTAAATTTTGAGTGACTTTATGTTAATTTGAAGTACCATATTTTAGCGTGATTTTCAAACACATCAAGTATAGTAGTCACGCTCATGGATACGAATGTTCCTGGAACATTTCGTATTTTGGGCTCTCGCAGGCAGCGGCATATAAAAGACTGTAATTGAAGGGATGTACATCGTTGTGCAGCAATGCAACGAATATTGCTATGTTTTAGGAGCTACAGATAGCGGGGTCCCTGTAGTGTAGCATGCATCCCACTTCTATGCGTAAGGTCAGACTAGGCTTAAACTTGGCATAACTACGGACTTATACTATGGGTTATAACAGATTAGGATAATTAAGTTTAGTTAGCACAGGCTTGGTTCAGCTAGAAAAAGTTCCTAACCTCACTTTATGCACACATGTTAAACTATTAAACCCTCTTATACCTGAATATCAAATAGGCCACATATATAATACCAGCGCCAATGATTTGGTGTGGATTTGTTACAATAAACACTTGAGCAAAATGATACCGGGGGCCGGTAATATTGAAGGCTTGATGAAACTTTAGAAAGTATAGGCAAATGATGCATGAAATGAACATTTCACTCAATAAAATATACACAGAAATTTAAGTTCAATAAGCCGAGTATTAAAAAAAAAAAAAAACGTATGCACTTTGCGTGCCATTAAAGCAATGTTTACTCGGTAAATTTTGCCAGCTTCCTCAGTCAGTATACAAGAGTTCTAGAGCTCTTTAGCGAGCATTGACTCATCGTGTTGACAGTTAGTAATTTAATTAAGGACTAGAGAAGCACTTTGTGAGTGCCTACCTCCGCCAAACAAGGCACTGCTAAGAAAAATATAAATTGGTCCGAAGACCAGGATTTCCTTTTTATCATCACTAAAGTTTGGTTATTAATAGTTGTCTGTTGGCGTAGACATTCGCTTCTGTAATTTTCTTGACAATCCGTCCGTAACTTTTAGAGAGATGTTCTGACAAACAATAAGGCAAACATATAGTCAAACCGACAAGCGGATTATCACCAAAATTTGGTCATTTGTGCTTTTCAACATTTCTAACAATTCCTGCAAATTTCATAAAGATTCGTTGAAAATTCTGTGGATTATGTTACTCACAAACATAAAGACAAAAAGCAAACGACATATAGATGATAACAAAAGTTTGATCAGTTGCTTCCCGTAACATTCCCGATAACTCCTTCAAATTTTATCAAGATCCGTTCACATTTGTTTGAGTTATATCACCAAAAAAGCAAGCAGGCAAGCAGACGAACGGTTGATCACCTGTTCTTCCTAACATACCTAACAATCCCTGAAAATTTCATAAAGATTTGTCCATAACTTTTTAAGTTATCTTGGCGACAGATAGACAGACTAACTCCGATATAAACATAACCTTCTTTGAGAAGGTTTTAAAGCAAATAAAATCAACGCAAAGATCACGCTTTGACTATCCCAATAATTACCCTGAAGAGATTTGGATATCGATTATTGATGAAATGAGCGAAAACAATTGATGTTAGTGAAATAAATTTTCTAACGGATCACCTACCGATTCAATACCTCAATAAAAATCTTCTATAATAGAACCGTTAACTTAATTATTTCGTGCTTAGCTGCACTTATATATTATGAAAGTTACAAACAGTGATACGGTAGAGTCAGTCCTCATACACGCCATAAAATTTCTCATTTTCGGATCAGTGACTCAAGTGCGCAATAATAACTTGTTCTGCGCTGCTAATAAATCGCCATGTAGCCCAAGAAGCTTTGCTATTTTTGTCCGTCAGTTCACTCCAGAAACTCGAGCGAATTTTCTTGGTTACACGAAAGAAAAATCCGCCAACAAACAACCAGGTGTGGTTGCACGTGGATGGGGATGCACTCATCGATCGTTCAGGTGAAGCTGCGTTAACAACTTTTTCCTGTTTATGGTGATACATTGACACACAAATTACCAAGTAGAGAAGAAAATGAGAAAGTGAGTGGTAGTTGAAATACAACCGACGTTAAAACCACTTTACCATGGCCAGTGTAGGAATACTCGAATACTTTAGTAGGTGATACAATACTAAATGTCCTCACGCGAGAAATTTCCGTATGAAGGCCTCTCTCTTAAGTAACTATGGTAAATGCAGCAATTTTTGTAATTATTTCAGGTACAAAGTAAAGCTCGTCACAGTCAGTACCGTCGTGGCATCAGCTATGCGAAGAGGAGCAAACTTGCTGAAGCAAAATTTTATTACCTCCGCCCATGCAGGTTACGTTTTTGTAGTGATTGTCTGTCTGCCTGTTTTTTGTCTGTTATTCCGTTTGTCTGTCACCAAGATTACTCAAAATGTTATGTACGGATCTTTACGAAATTTACAGAAATTGTTTGGCATGTTAATTGTAACAGATGAAAATCCGTTCACTTGTTTGCCTATTTTTTCTCAAGGTCATAACTCAGAAAGTTATGGAGAGATATTCATGATATTTACATGAGTTGTTGGGTATATTGCGAACAGTAGATGAAAAAATTTTTGGAATGATTTGTTTGTTCGTGTTTGTCGCTGAGTTGGATTTTATGCTTGTTAGCCCAATACTCAAAAAGTTATGGATGGAACTTCGTGAAATTAACAGGTGTTGTTATTACTATTAAAAGGCATAAATGATTAACTTTCGGTGATGATCGGTTGGTCCGTTTGTGTGTTTGACTTATGTTTGTCATAATGTTTACTGGCAGCATAGCTCAAAAAGTTATGAATTACAGAAATTGTTAATACCATCAATGGCACAAATGAATAGATTTCGGCGTTGATATAAAAAAAACATGCTTTCAGAACCAATTTGAATTTTTCGTTATAACGTTGCCACTGCTCGGCGGAGGTATGCGCTCTCAGAGTGCTCACTAGCTGTGAATGGGTTTGCCACATTCTTTTGGATTAGCTAAGTGAACTTATGTTTCAGGGTGACTTCTAAAGCCAGACTAAGCCTTGTTCATTGACTTAGAATGCGTTCGATTGGGTCAGAAGCTATAATCGTAAGCGTTCGGTTCGCTACTTGGGATCCAATTTCAGGTGTTAATTATAGACTGGTTGCATTTGAAATGGCAGACTGAGAATTAATGGCGAGGAGCAAGATTGGGTTTTCGATCACCCTAAGTGTTATTAGTTTAAGGGTCATGGCCTGAAAAAAATCGATAGCGGCGAACCGAGAGCTTCTATTCGAGACTAACTTCGGACAAGTTAAGGCACCGTACTAACTGGGGTGCCTATTACCACATCGCGGTGCCTATCACCCCTAGTGCTGCTACATTGCGGCTTCTATCACCCCTGTGTAAGCCACATGGCATTGCCTATATACATAGGGTGCCAGGATACTCAATAGTAAATTTATTATTGTTAGTTTGTCAAAGAAATGCTAGTATTGTATTTAAAATGTGATGCCACCATTTTAGAATATTAGGAAGCATTTGTTTTATTTAGCAGCCCACTCATGGAGTAATAATCCACCAGAAGGAAATGTCTTCGAAAGAAGCATAAGAAGAAAGAAGCTGTCAGTTTGGACAGGTCTTTGCGGAAACGGAAACGTTATTGGACCCTTCTTTTATGCTGGAAATCTAACAGGAGAAATTTATTTAGAAATGTTGAATGAATTGATTATTCCATCATTGAAAATTGCTTATCCCGGCCATCAATTTGAACGCCTTTGGTTTCAACAGGACGATTCTCCAGCCCATCGACGAATCATAGTCAAAGCCAGATTGCGAGAGATTTTTGGGTAGCGAACTATTTCTCTTGGAAATGCAGTTGAATGGCCACAACGAAGCCCCGATCTTACCCCATGTGATTTCTTTCTTTGGGGATACGTGAAGGAGCGCGTCTACAAAACAACGCCTCCATCATTGATAATTCTTCGTCAACGAACTGAAGAAGTGTTTGAAGAACTGAAGGAAAACCGTGAAATGATCGGCAAAGCTCTTCGCTCAATGCCGGAGAGATGTAACACTTGCCTTGAGAGGAACGGAGGGCATGTCGAAGGATACTAAATTACTTTGTTCACTTAAATGTATTTTTTTTATCAGGTATTGCTACCCTTTGAAATTTTTGGTCGTTCATTTTCTTGAAGTTCATAATAAGGAAGAATATTAATGTGGTGTTTCATAATATTCCTCTGAACAAAGAGTTTTTCTACCCTTTTAGTATCTCGATCACTGTGAATTGATTATTCAACGAATTTCAAAAAACTTAAAATATTATAAAGGAAAAAAAATGTACTATATTTTTTAAAAAAAGAAACCTAAAATATGTTGATTTAAAGCCGAGATATAATCAATTAAAAACCGGGTACATTTTTGTGGGACACCCGGTATAACAGACAGTGCACCCAAAACTAATAAGTCATAAGTCTTATGACTGATTATCCTAACAGAATTATTGGCCGCCCCAGACGCTAAAACTGCGATAGAACTTCTGAGGCGGCCAAAAATGCTGTTTGTGAGTTGACACTAATTTTTTTTTTAAGATTTTTATGGCAACTTCAACTTAAAAACTGTGCAAGGTCGTGCAACAAATGCATTAATTGGCACGAGTCGCTCATTCATTAGTACAGGCCATTGGTAAATACAAAGGTAATTTGATCAATATTAGGTTATTTTAATGTCTTAAAATGTAACGATTTTTATCCTCTGTCGACCTGGAACAACGAATATGTCTTGCTAATAAACATCTTCCTTTCGTTACCATGAACAGCTTGCTGTTATTTGGGGGTCCCTATATGTTATCTAGAAAGAATATTATTGAAGAAGGCTTCAACTATCAGGGCCATTGGGCATTACGAGTAGGCTGTTCAGTAAGTAGAGTGTACACTGGTTATTCCCACCAGGCTGTGTTATTTTGCCGCAAGGATTTTTTCCTATTGTATTTCTACGGGAAAAAGTTTTTGTTGCGGGGTACCATGGCCTGGAAGAAATGCGTCTAAAGCCGATCTACACGTTAGTCTTTTCAGCGAGTTCACTCATTCACTCTTTCGAATGTGGGACCGTGTCGTAGAGACAGCAGATAAGGCCGCCGCCCCACCGGCGACACAAGCGACGTGCAACGCAACAAATTTGTTGCACGACAAAATGTAACGGAGGGTACAGCAGTCTGCTGTCCCCACCGCCGCAACTGCGAACCCTCGTGACACCCGTGCATTGCTGCAACACGACTCCCGTAAAAATCGCATTGCGTCGCTTGTTGCCTTCAGTGGGTCCTCCGTGCAGTTGTGGGTTTGGATAGAACGGGAGAGCGTCATCTTAATTGTAGACACCGTTCCGTAACCAAGCCTTAGGATATTATTTTTTCAGAAACAAATTACCTAATCAATTTTTTGGCCACGATACAACAAAGTCAGTTGTAACACAGTCTTATACCGAGCAAGGCTGGAAATCCCGAATTTCCGTAAACAAATCACCTATTCAATATCTATTGGCCTCTTTACAAAGAACCATATCCTACTTCTACTTTGGACAATCGTATAGAGAGCAAAGTTTAAAATCCTCCAGCTCCGTAAACAAATCACGTAGTAATCTATGGGTCTCGTTACACAGTAGCAAATCGTCCTTAAACACAAGACCTGGTAACAAAGCACCCTCAGATTCCCAGCCCCCAAAGCCAAGGTTTCCGTAGACACCACAGCAAATTTATCGCAACAAAGGAACCTTAAGAGCGCGGCGTTAGAATATCATGGTAGGGACAGGGACGCTTTATTTGACTATGGTCCCTAGGGGTGGGAGCTCCCGGCGGCGGGCGACGCTTACGGCAATATAAGCGACGCAGAATGGCAAGAAAACAAACCAGGCAGTAACAAAAGCCATTGTTTCGGGTGTCGGCGTCTTGACCGCGTCTGAATGTGAGGTGGTTTTGAAATTTTGGAGCATTACATCAACTTCATTGTAAGGAAAAGGACACGACTTGCCGACTTAATAATATGATTTTTCGAATTTTATCGCGTTACATGAACTCCATTGAAAGGAAAAATGTATACGATGTCTCGAGTTAATAATTTGATTTTTAAAATTTTAGCACGTTACGTCAACTCCATTGAAAGAAAGAGGACAAGACTTTCCGATTTAATAATATGATTTTTGAATTTAATCGCGTTAAATAAACTCCAATAGAAGTAAATGGATACGACTTCTACGGATATAATATCACTTATCGAAGTTTAGTGCGTTGTATATATCAACTTTATTGAGAGGGAAAGGACCCGACTTTTCACGTTAACTATTTGATTCTTTGAATTTATCGTTTTGCACCAATTTAAGAGAAAGGACAAGACTACAACTGTTAACGGATTACTTAAACTGCTAAATTTTTCAAATTTTACAGTATTACAAGTATATCAATTTCATTGCAAGCAAGAGGACATTACATTTTGAGTTTACAGTATAATTTGGTATTTCAAATTACTGCGTACGAGTATTACATCAAGTTCAATGGAAGGAGAAGTTTACAGTTCCTCGCTTTTGCATGATTTGTCGAATATTTGGGCATATTACGTAGACTTTATTGAAGGAAAATAAAACGGCTGTTCGTGTTATTATGATTTTAAATTCACAATGCATTGCAACAACTTCGGTAACTGCAAACCGGCGCTGCTTCCAGTCATAATATGATTTTGTTTTCCAATTTTAAAGTCGTACATTCAAGTTCATTGACAAGGAGCAAACTCCTCGGCTCCTATTTTTGATTTGATTTTCCAAATTTGGCGCAATATTGCCCAAAAAGAAGACCATTCCTAACTTATTTTAATTTTTGGATATTATTGCGTTATTCCTATAAGCTTGATACGTATCGCGAAAGGGGAATAGGTTATTGCTGCTCAAAAGGTGATTTCTATAAACTCTAGCGTAACTAATTTTCAAACGTAACTAACGAACGGACTCCCAATTTTTTGCCAGACACTAGGATTTTTGAAAAATTTTTCCTTAGCTGCCGCAGCTTTAGCATTTATGGCACTATGACAAATTTTCGAGAATTACATATCAAATAACTCTCAATAAACAGAGCTTCGTTTCTGTTGGTGTCATATATTTTTTATTTTTTAGAATATCAGCGCATTTGGGAAAATTTACGTTGAATAAATAAGGCTGCAGCATCTCGTGTGTATTTTCTATTGTTTTGAGTACATTTTATTAGCTTCATTAAAGTGTAGGCAACTCGGCGTAGCGATGAATGCAGTGTTGTATACGGAATGGAACTTTATGACGCCGATCTTTTTGGCACTCATTATTTTTGCCGAATATTATGGCGCCCAGCATTAAGGTTAGTTTAGGTTAGGTAAGGTTAGGTATAGTTAGGTTAGGTATGGTCAAGTTATGTGTGGTTAGGTTATGTATGGTTAGGTTAGGGTAGGCATGGTTAGGTTAGGTAGACTTAGGTTATGTGCTTAGGTATAGTTAGGTTAGACAAAAAACCGCTCGAACATTTGAGTGGTTAAACCCACAATCACGAAATGCATTAATTAAATAACTTCAGTCAATATAGAGTTGATGTTATCTGCGAAAGTTGACGAACGTATTATTCTTATTGTGTGACTATTTCTATGTTAGTTTTTAGATGTTATCCCAAAATAAAAGGTTTTATAGTAATATAATCTAATCCATATATCCTGTTTCAATTTCAATCAGCACAAAAAAAAAACGTAGAGCCAAAAAAANGAAATTCCAACAATGAAGACATCGCAGGCTTAGTCTGATTTGTACGAGTATTAGCTTCTCCATACATCGAATCTACGGCAACGTATAGGGCGACCTTATGTCCGAATGCACTTCTTGTATTGCCGAAGTTGAAATCGTAGCACTGAAGATAATCTGAAGCTTCCGTCGGCACTCTCATGCTTCTTGATTCGTAGTTTCTTCCCACATATGATTTCGTTGCATGAGCTATTCTTCCCACTTTGATGTTATTGTCAACGAAACGACGAAACATAAGTTTTCACGTGCAGTAGACAATTATTTCTTCTAGCTTAGTGTTTTCCTCTGACGAAGCAGTTTTCTCTTCATAGGTCAAAATTTGAGCACCTCAAATGAAGCAGATATTTGAGGTGGAAAGACTGTATCAACGGTATCTTTGCTACGGAACGAACACATTGTATATACGCTGCTATTTTGTTTAAGTTTGTTGAAGTGTTATTCTCAAGATGTGTCTTCAGCCTGTCTATATGGATGACCTAAGGATGACAGCACGACAAAGGATCAATGAAGAAAAGAAGAAAATTAAGAAGCAAATAAGAGAAGAGGAGATTCCGCCCCGGCCTAGAGGCATTAAGCAAACGTATAGGTTATTGCGTGAATTTTTCACGCACGGGTCCAGTAGTATCTAATACCGCATTTAGAAAAAGCGGTTTACAGATTATGTAGTGCAATTGGAGTCGTGTTATTATAACTCGTTGCTCAAAAAGTTTCACAACTTTTCTATGGGTTATGCAGATATATGTATTACGGTATGTATAAGTCGAAATATTTGACACTCAGGATTCATATTTATCGGATAAATTAGAATTTCTTCTGAGTTTTAGTTTTATTGCCCAAGCTTTCGAACAGTTAAACACTGATCGTCGTCAGGGGGGGTTCTGAGTTTTAGTTTTATTGCCCAAGCTTTCGAACAGTTAAACACTGATCGTCGTCAGTATGTGTATTGTAATCGGAAAGTCTTCAGTATTGTAATGTATATCTGTGCGTAATAAACTTATCTAACCACAGATTATCAGAGCCCGGGTTTCAGACTTTGAAGGCTCAACTGTCTTCAATTCTGGTTAGAGCCATAATCCCCGCAACTGCCAGATTATATTAACATCGAAATCCAGGCATCGTACTTTCTATGTGGAAAAAGGTCTCGAGTTCTAGATCATGCAAGTGCAGCACTCTGTTATTCTGCCACGTCGAGTACGATGAGACCCTGAATTATCTATAGTTTATTCCTGCACCAATTGCTTTTCAAGTTTTTTTTACCGTCACTCGTAGCTATCATTCAGTCACGTGATTAAACTCTGCCTCTGTTGGATTTACTTTCGGTGTAAGGCGCCGTTCACTGGAAAATCAGGAGCGTAAAAATCTAGGACGCTATATTTTATGGGCGAGTACGCTATTGAATAATTCACATCTTGATAGGCAGTACTGAAGCTTCAAATCTGCACTATTCAATTTGCATACGAGGATGTTTTATCTTTTGCCTGACACGTGCCAAATCACGTCGGACTGAAATGCAAATGGAGTAATGGCATTAAACGACATGCGGCTATCGCGTCCCATTCTTTTTATTGGTTACAGGTCCCAGTTATTTTTTCACCCAATGTACGGCACATGCAAATCAAATGTCTAACAGTCACTGACAGTAGACACTTTTTTTACGCACTGAGCGAATGACTTTGACTGGATTATAAGAAAGACTTCTGCCCATACTCCCTCCATACAATGGTGGAAAGACGTGGCAGTGGGCAATGATTTGTGCGGGAGTGGACCTTGCATTTCTATAAAGGATAACAGGTACTAAGTACATACTATATGGGGGATTAGCAAGAATCAACCGGCCCGGAATACGAGAGGGGTGTGACTGTTTCGTGCTTATTAGTCGAAATACCTGATATACGTAAAGTCTCTTTAGAGTTTGGTTATGTATTTGGCATTAGAAATCATGCTATATCTCGCGTCATCCAATTCATTGGACATAAATGATAGGATCAATAATTGCCAGTGTGATGTCTGTAGACCCTTTATCGTGGCTTTGCGCCTACGAGGTGGCGTGAATAACGTCAACTAGACCGTAATGTCGCTCAACGAAACATTTTAAGTCATGGACGTAAAATATGACCGTAAGTCATGAACGTAAACCCTGCAAACTTACGCTTAAATCACCGACAAAATTCATAGATTTCTAAAAACGTTGTTAAACCAAGGAATAATCACTGATTCGATTTACCGTTCTCTTCACAACTCAGGTGCTTCACCGGGTATCATGTACGGGCTTCTAAAAGTACACAAAGCCGATGTCCCCTTACGACCAATTCTAGCTGCTTATAAAATCCCATGCTATTCTATTGCTAAGTTCCTCGTTCCATTACTTGATCATTTAACCACTAATCCGTTTAGCTTGCCCAACTCATATGAATTTCGTGACTGTATCAAAGACCTCCTATTGTCACCAAACGCCTACTTATCTAGCTTCGATGTCACCTCTCTTTTCACTTACATCCCCGTAGACGAAACTATAGATATCATCTGCAACAAAGTTTTTGAGGGCACGGACCTATTCCACAACATGGAAAACCTACCTTTTAGAACTTTCCTTAGTCTCGCCATTAAAGATTCCTTCTTCATGTTTAACAGTAGACTGTACAAACAAATAGATGGGTCTCCATGGGTAGCCCGCTCAGTCCGGCGCTAGCAAATATCTTCCTATGCCATCATGAAATTCTTTGGCTTAACGATTGCCCAAATGGCTTCAAACCGATCCTCTATTGCCGCTATGTAGATGACACCTTCTTATATTTAAGAATCAAGCAGATTCTAATTTATTTCTGGAGTATCTAAATAGTAAACATCAATATATCAAGCTTACTGCCGAAAACCAGTCAGATAATTCTTTAGCTTTCTTAGATGTTTTAGTAACCAACCACGACTCAATGCTTGTCACGGGGGTTTACAGAAAGCCCACGTTCTCGCCACAAGCTTTTTTAGTTACTGCTGCGATCAATTTAAAATCAATGCTATAAAAATTCTACTATTTCGAGCATACCATTTGTCCTCCTCCTAACTTACCATCTCCAGCGAAGTGGACTTCTCCGAACTTTCTTCAAAAATAACGGTTACCCGCACCATTTTCTGGACCACTACTGCAAATTGTTCCTAGACAAACTGTTCGATCCCGGCATTAGCAAACCCTCTGTCTCCAAATTAGACTTCATTCATTCCCTTCCGTACTACAACAAAGCCTCTGTTGGTACAGCAAATGCATTGAAAACATTCCTGTCTGAAGCTTACCCACATATAAACTTTAAATTTTCGTACAAAAACACTTTTACCATAAGGTCCTACTTTAAATTTAAAGACAAACCACCCACACCGCTCCTGTCAAGTGTTATCTACCGTTTCAAATGCAGCGGATGCAATGCCTCGTACAGTGGTAGCACTGGACAACATTTCAAAGCCTGTATTGACCAACATTTAGGTGTATCCAGCTGAGCCGGTCTACCACTTGCAAAACCCTCACATTCAGCTCTTCGCCTCGATGCCGAGCAAAACGACCATCCCATGAGCAAAAATGACTACTCCATCAGTGACTCTTCTTATCCCATCGAACTCACAACATTAGAATCCCCTTATATCCATAGAACAAGACCTAGCCTCAACATTATGACCTCAGCTGTACCTCTTAACATTATCCCCGACTAGCTGGCTCCACGTCTACTGACTGTACAGGAGCTGAAACCCGGCCCCTTTTTCACAGCTCTGTACGTTCGCTCTTTAGACTATAGCCCATGACCGACATTTTTTCCTCCGACTGTAGATGTTCTTTTCTCTCCGCCCTAGAATCACCATCACTATATATCCAACAAAATCTAGCCTCAATATAATGACTACAGCTGTACCACTCGTCACAACCCATGACTGACACTTTTTCCTCCGGCTGCACTTGCCCATCTTCCTCCGCTTCTCTTACCGTCCAACGCTTATATAAGAACCCCATAACGCACCATGGTCATTCGCCCTTTAGGTCCCACTCTGTTCACACCTTTCAAAACTTAAGTCATCCTCTATAATTTTTATTCAAATTTCTGATTATGGGAAAAAATTCCCGAAACGTTAAATATTAATTTCAGTTTGCCGTCGACTTTCTTTTCATTATTTGTAAACCGAATATATTTAACTTATTAAAGCAAATTTACCCTTCCATATAAGCATAATCTCGTCGCTATAGCTACCATTGTAGAACAGACGCCGAATGCGATATTATCCATGAGCGCAGAAATGAGCCATGGAGGTTCCACACACCCAGGGCAATGCTTGGAAATATGGAATTAATTTTTTTACTGCTCTGCATTGAATTGTTCGAATATTACAATTGTCCTCCCGCTCCAGAACTTGAAATTTTTGTTCCTAGTGCCGTGTAACTTATAACTTACAGGAAATGCCAAAGCCCGTAATGCATTTACAGTAACCTATATTTCCTGAAAAGTTAAATGATCTAGGAGCAATGCGCAAAAAATGACGGAGAGTTGTGTCAGTGATCTAAACTGATATCCGATACTTCACGTTCCGCTCGACACAGTTTGCTGTCTAGGAATTTACTGGGCAAATGCGTATAAGATCGAAGTAAGCGGCATCGTCAATTTTAAAAATTTATGAGTTCCAGCCATGAAATGAATTAAGTGCGTCACAACATGAAATGAACTAAGCCCGTCACAACATGAAATGAACCAAGTCCGCCACAACATGAAATGAAATGAAATGAACTAAGTCCGTCACAACATGAAACAAACAAAGTCCGTCACAATCGGCAATAATTTCTTGAAAAGGCGTATCTAATACGACACAAAATTCCTGGGTAGTTTATTAGAGCATGAAATAAAGAACTATGATAGTTACCCAGAGGATACGAAATTTGCTTTGGCAACTGTATCTCCGTCCAACTATTTACAAAAATATTATGACCGATTTTATGTATAAATGTTATTGTATTTCTGTGTCTGATACTACCCAGTCATATCTGTACCTATTGAGTTTCATAAACTCCATATAACTACAATAGATATGCACTGGCCTTGAATTGGTACTGCATTTACAAATGCATAATCTACGCACATACGTCACTGATGAAAACTCATGTTCTCTTCTGGACACCTCATTCCAACAAACTTATAATTACTGCAAGGTATTTTTCGAAGGTTAAAGGGTTAAAGAGCGTAGATGCTGTCTAACTAGTACTACATAAAACAAGGATATAGAGTTTCAGAGATAATCCATGAGAGGAAATATGAGGAAGTATCATATAGAGTCATGCAACTTTCACATCGTGTTGTGTACAAGTTCCAGCTCGGCTACCCATAGAGTTGTCTGTAATCAGATGATGACGATGCCAGACTTTTGTGGAGGACTGTCGGTCGTTCTTCCCTCACGCGAGTTGAACATCTGAAGCTCTGGATTTTTCCCTAAAATGAAAGAAACCGTCCGCATGGGAGTGGATTGGATTGCCCGTAGAAACGAAAGGGCTCCCATAGAGACTGTACTGCTGCAACTCTTCTTTTGGACTTGCATTTTTTAGCTTCGCGTTCATTCGAGCGAACTGTGGAGCAAATTGGGTTCCGCAAAGTGCGTGTACTCAAGTTTAGTGTCATCCTTGTGAGTCAACGAGAACCACACCTACACATGTCAGCAAGAAAACTCAGTGGGGCTGGAATCTGTTTTTTTTTTTTAAGAGAGACCAGTAACATCCTTCAGAATCTGAAAATAGCAAAGCCAGCAAAACTAATGTCATTGAGAGAGGGACCCCTACACATGTCAGTGAGAGCATAGGAAAATTACTTCGTTAAAAGAGAGAACTGTAGAAGCCTTTAAACTCTAACGGCACTATACCTGAAAAATGAATATGATGTATGTAGGTAGTTGACAAAGTTACACCTACGCGTGTCATTAAGGAAATGGAAACATTGCTTTGTTCAGAGTGAACAATTAAATCAATTAGCGTTTGAGTACGACAGAGCTGGAAAATATTGCTGATTAATCTAGAAGGTCACGCGCTTCTGTACGTCAAGATAATTGTAATATGTAATACGGTACTCATGAGTGGAAGAGAAACAATGAAAAGAAACATCATTGAAAGTTTTATCGACTGGCGTAAATAAATCGAGTTGAACTTGGCTCATATTAGGCTTAGCTTGTCCAGAATAGTAACCAGGAACGTTAGTTTTGTCCATTTGCCACTGATTTCGTCCTCTGCGACTGATCTCAATCAGTTCACCAAAATGGCGCAATCGCCTTTTGAAAATTCCAAATAGTTGTACTAACCATTTACTCAACAAGCGCGACAGTCATGGCGAAAATTTCACCTGGTCTGTATTTTTACTCACTTAGGAATAAAAAATTTGCATGCACTGATATCTCTCGCGTATCACTAGTACATTATGTACTTAGATTAAGTTTACTTAATAAATACCAAGGACCGTATCTTTTAATACTAGACATTTTCGTTTAATGATAATTTTTCTAGGACAAAAATAATGCAGCAACTTGCCATGCAATTTAATATATATGTTTTTATTACATGAGTAACGGGTGGACACTTACTGCCCATTGGTGTAAAACTCCATGCCAACTGTCACTTTTTTACCCCATGTTATAGCTCTAAGACAGAATACCTCAGCATACTACGCCATCACTGATAAATTCTCGTGTATTACATATAGCCGGATCACAGTCAAAGAGTGAATTTAATTTCGTAATGGGCACCTTATCTCTAATGTTAGTACCTGTGTCTTTTAACCTTAAATTTCTTCATTTTTGTCATATATGGAATAAAAACAATGTTCTCTATGCTAGCCTTAAGGCAAATACACCAGGGTGTGATGCCCTTTTAATGTTGAACACAGAAGCGAGATCACAGAATAGGAGTGTTTCCATAGTCTCCTTCTCTTTGTCACTCTTGAAAAAAAAAAAAAAACGGTTAGCTGGTCTGTATCTTCTAAATTTCACTTTCCACTTTTCATCGTGCTCCGAAAAACCTTGCAAACGTACCTATTGTTTGCAAGTTCACTTACCCTAGCTTATTTTTTCTGCAATCTGTATTTCATAGTCTCATTACACTTTTATCGCATTAACTCTGTTTAATCGGCATTTCTCTTAACAAAAATAGCGTTGCAACTATCTACTACATAAGAATAAAGGCCGATGTGTATTTATCAGTTTGTTTATTTACCTGTCCATTTTCTGTCACGCCTTAAGAAAACAAATGGGCGAAAATTTGCTTAATTTGGACGCTGTGGTCATCCTGTCAAGCTTTATTGAAAACTGATTGGTAGAAAATAGGCCAGGTTACAGGTGATGGCAAACTTATATTTGAATGCAGTTCTTTCTTTGCCAACGCTGAAGTAAACTCAATGCAGATACATCAGGCTTCTCTAAGCAATATCTTGCATCGTGATTTGTACTCTCTTCTGAGTTTTCCTTCATCCAAATTTCAGCTGCCCTGAGTTTACACTGATGCTCATATTGACTGCATAATCATCGAAGCAAATATGGTAAGATATTCTTCAGCAGTCAGCAGGCGGGTAAGCAACACGAGGATTTTTTGGTAGCAAATAATGTTTTCCAATTTGTTATTTTAATTCAATAGAACAATTTAGCCTTGAGGAAAAAACTCCCGAGTTATATGACACCCTCAAGTATTCTGGATACAGAGCTTCGTATTTATAACGAGTAATATCGACTGCGGGGCAAAAAAAAAATATTGCTTCTCAGCGTATCATCAAGGAAAGGGTTGGCGTTGATCAGCCTAGCATGTTTGTCACATGTTCCATAATTCAAGTTGGCAATTGTAGTGCATCCTACAGAAGGAAATTTATTAGAAAATTATGATCAATGAATTTAAGAAGGGTCATCACAAAATGACACTAATCCCTCGCTGTCATTTTTGACAGTGCGGGCACTCTAGGCTCCTTAATAATGTACAGGCATTGTACCAGTGGAACTATATAGACCAAATGCTAATTCTCCCTTATGTTAGCATTACGTACTATTCTTACATTAGTATTAAGAATGAAAACTGCAGGATGCTAGGCCCTAAATATGTTGAACACGGCATCCCTACAAGAAATAAATGAGATGTATTTATTTGTTTAAATTGAGTATAAGGCCTAATGCCAAACCGGTTACCCCTGAGATGGCCAGAGTCAGTACTGTGCTGTAACTTGGAGTTATATACAGTCTCAAGCGCAATTGGACTACGACTAATACCTGCAGCAAGTCACCAAAATGAGCTGCCCTTAGCACCGCAGGGTAACCTAAACGTAATGATTACACTGATTACCATACGGCCCCATAAAGCAGAATACTGACCACCATAAGCGCTGAAACTGCAGCCTACAGTATGGAAGTCTACACACAAGCCAAAGCCATCCATCTCTGTTTCATAGAACAAAAAGAAAGCACTTAATTAAGCCGGTGGCAGCCCAGGGTTCGGGCCCTAACTAAACCATGCAGAAAAATACGAAATGATGGCTGGGCAGTGGGTCAGCTCCGAAACAAATGGACCTTAAACCTCTTAAAGTAACACTTCAAACGGGAAGTCACGGCTTAAGGTCAAGAATCGCGACTTTACGACGGATCAATTCAAAACGTTACCTCCCGGTTTGTCACTGTCGTTTGACATATGTGGCATAATGTTGAAAATAGTAATTAATTGCCTGTACTCGTTTACCGTAATGCCAAACAGAGGCATAATTTTAAAACTTAATAATGGGAAATTAATGTTGAAAATAGTGATTTTGGAATGATGACGTATGTATTGCAAGCGCTTAGTATCATAGGAAATTAATCATATGAATGAGTAAGTCAGTGATATCATAGTGTTTTTTTCTGCAGCTGTAGATAATGCTCGTGAAGCTAAATATAAGTAGAAAATACTGATTAGAACAAGGGAGTGATAAGAACGTTACTATTACTCACTGGATGAGAATAAACTGATATTTACCTCCGCCAAGGAGGTTATGTTTTCGTCGTGTTTGTCTGTCTGTGTGTCTGTTTGTCTGTTTGTCTCTTTGTCTGTCACCAGGATAACTCAAAAAGTTATGAACCGATTTGGATGAAATTTACAGGGATTGTTAGGTATGTTGGGAGGAACAGATGATTAACTTTTGGTGAAGATNCGAGGCTTTGTTTACCTGGAATTTGGAGAATTTCATTGTGAAGTTTGCCCTTCAGTGCCGAATTCCAGTTCTTAGCGCTGAAATGCTGCCTAGTTAAGTTTTGCAATGGAGGGCCAAACAGTGACAGCAAACTGTATACTGACATAATGTTGAAAATAGTAATTAATTGCCTGTACTCGTTTACCTTAATGCCAAACAGAGACATAATTTAAACTTAATAATGGGAAATTAATGTTGAAAATAGTGATTTCGGAATGATGACGTATGTATTGCAAGCGCTTAGTATCAGAGGGAATTAATCATCTGCATGAGTTAATCAGAGATATCATAGTGTTTCTTTCTGTAGCTGTAGATGGTGCTCGTGAAGCTAAATATAAGTCTGAAATACTGATTAGAACAAGGGAGTGATAAGAACGTTATTATTACTCACTAAATGAGAACAAACTGATATTCTTGCTTGTTATTGTTGGAGGAGAATTTGTCAAATGAAACACTAAACTGTTTACCGGGAGAGTGAATATATATATGGTTACTTCCAAAATGTCATATTTACGAGAAGGATTTTCTGCCGCTCGGTAATGAGTTATTGTGAATAACTGGAATATTGTTTATGAACGCTGATTGTTATTGTTGATCGTTAGCAGAACCAGTCCTTGCCTTTTACTTAACCTTATGAGAAAAAGCTCATTGGACGTTAGTAGAACCCGTCCTTGCCTTTTACCTAACTTTATGAGAACGTATTCATTGGCCTATTGACTATTACACTTAACAACCTTTTATACCGTACGATTACACCTAATGCAAAATATTACACTTAACGGACCAATTTACACCCACATCCTTCGTTAGCTATATAAACTTAAATCTTCAACGAAAACATTATCACCTCTCTCAATTTGTTCGCGGGCGATAAAAACAAAATTTATCCAGGGAAGTACAGTTGCTAGCAAATGTAAGCCGCCAAAATATAAAGTATGAGCCGTCATAAAGCAGGGCTCTCATTTTACAGTACTTCCATTTAGCGTGATAAAATTTAGAAATAATACAATTATGAAGTACGACGTTTTGAGCTGCATATACGTACCACGGTGAAACGGCTGTATGGATTTGATATTGGCGAAACAAACAATTTTAGATTACGAACTAACTTGCACAGGGATCGTACAAACAAAAGTACTGGATTACCTTGATCAAGCTTAATTTCAACTCCGCAAGAAGTAACTGAGGATAAATTTTTACTAATGCCTTTCTATTATATGAAGACCGATGACCCTAGGCTAAAGGCCGAGTTCACACGTCAGTAATATCAACGCGTTCACTCATCCAATCGTCCGAATGCTTTACAGCGTCGTTGTCAGCACAATTTTGTGTGCGCCACACAATGTAATTATTCGAATCTTAGCCGTCGAATCAGATCGCACTGCAAGTGACACTCGGCAAGTTATGGATGTCTCTTCAAATTTGGAGAGAAATGAAGCTCAGAATACTGTGCACTTTTTTGCTATTTCTACGGCACAGTAACGCATTCGGGCTATAGTCAAACTATCGTAAGCAGTCCTTTAGGGGCGGGGCTAAATTGAACGCAGCAGTGCCAAATCTTATATATTAACTAATGCGCTTTAAGTATTCGAATATAAATATAACTTTATCAATTGAGACAAGTTATACCACGCGCTTAAGTGAGATTTGGCAAAGTTGCTTTGCGTTCTTTGCCACGCCCATCGGACTCCTTACGCTGCTATGACTATAGTGGATGGTCGAACACGTTGTGATCAATGATGTGTTAACTCTCCCTAGGGACGAGAGACCAATTGTTTATTGAACAGTAAATGTCAGCGCTGCATACTTAGGTCTAACTACTGTCCTGTAATCCTCGGAGCGGGGGCAGCGGCAACGATGGGGGGGGGGGCAGAGATATCTATACAAGCTGCATAGAGGCAGCCTGTCAGAACTCCTAGCGGGCGCTAATACTGCACTGTACAAACAACTAGGGTATGTACATACCCTAGTTGTTGATGCGCCGCATCTGAATAAGTGGAAACTCCTACCCCCACAGGAGGCATAGGATGGGCCACATGCCATAGGGTTTGGTAGTTAGGTTCGCCCATTGTATGTCATGCGGAGCAGTGCCCCCCGGGGGACTATGGCATGTAGGCTACTATAGCCATCAGCTACGCCTTCGCGACGTTTGTCATTCGTGCACATTTTACTTCTCTCCGAGTTATACATGCAACCTACTGATATTACTTTTTTCTGTTTTTTCTCTTCTTTCCCGACTTGCTGTTCCCATGCGTGAGGATCCTGCCAGTGAACACCCTCGTGCATGGGTTCCACGTGTCCATCGACATACCTACTACGTATGTCACCGGTAGTGACTTGATGAAAATGATGGCGATAATGATATTTCCTGGTTTAGATCTAACAAAACTTTTGAACTAGTCTCTAAGATATAGCGTGCAACCGTACATCAGGTATCAAGATTGCTGGCTGCCATGTTAAATTGGATATAATCAAGCAGGGTTGGCAAAAACCATGTTTTTTTTTGTTTAAACCAAAAGCCATGTTTTTTGGTTAAAACAAAGACAAACATTTTTTGTTTCTTTGTTTTTTTTTTTAATATTTTGTTGTTTTTTCTAGTTCTAGTAATTTTATCCAACATTTAAAGGGCTTTATGCTATATAAATATGTAGTTAGCTAATCATGAACAATCTTAGTCGCTTCATTTCAACTTCCTATTGTAGAAAAATGACTTAAAGAAATAGGGTTAAGAAAAAGCAGAGAGCAGAGTACCTGTACTTGCTATGGCTACATTTGGTATCCAAATTGCAGAGAAGCTATGATTGATCATTATTGAAAGGTAATATCCTTTAAAAACATGAAAACCCTTCAAATTACAAATACAACTTTACAGAAATAGCTAGCTACTAGCGAATTAAAAACAGAGTAATGAACTGAAGAAAGTGAAATAGCTGTAAAATCCTTTGAGCATCACTTAAGCACTTCAAAATAAAAAAAAAAAACTCGATAGAAATGGCTAGCTACTAGCTAATTAAAAACAGAGTATTGCACTTAGGAAAATGAAATGGCTACATCCTTCTCATGAGCCCACTAGCTATCTATAGAAACTTTAACGACTACTTCTAATTTTTAGTTGCCGTAGGCATACCAGAATATAATTAGAAATGCATCTCTGAAATGAAATAGCAAACATTTAAAAGGTTATAGGTTTTTCATAAACATAAGTAGTAGTTGACCCTAACTGTCTTAACAGTCAAATGGATTCTTAACTAGAAACACATTAACTCATCTTTTAATTGTGTAACTGAAATTTAATAATTTCTAGAAGTAAAACTCCTTATTTTGCATTATTTATGAAAAAAAATCAAGCAAACCGAATAAAAACCAAATAAACCAAACAACCATGGTTTTGTAGTTGGTTTAAACCGTGTTTTTTATTTGGTTTAAACCAGCCAACCCTGTAATCAAGTAAGGTGCATAGTGGCGAAACATAATTTATTTAAAGAGAAGTTAAATTTAGTTTGACCTGCAGCATCCATTCATACAGTGGAATCTCTTTAGGAGATAACAGTATTGTTATGATGTTGCAATAGTATTGATACTGTAATAAATAAAAAGCAGCATTGCATGCTTCACATGTTTCTAATTTATCATATTTTATGTTTTTCACATTTATCACCAGCTTTCACTCATCATTTACTCGTCTTCATCCTTCATAACGTTTCCTCGAGACGAGCCAAATATATTCGAGCAAAAGGCGATGTCTTCTTCAGATTCTCAAGAAAAATGCCAAACTTGTGTTTGTTTCTTAGCCAGAAAATTTCATTGGCGAATTCTTGA
>LQNS02278161.1:257276-272602 GCA_001587735.2 Parhyale hawaiensis
GCCGCAGTAATATGCGTAGAAAGCGTCTCGGCAGACTCTAACGGAACCGAAATGCATCAACCCCGGCCAGTTATATCTAATTTTGCCCCAGTGCAACTGTAATAACCGTAAACTCCCTCTGAGGCGGCTCTGAGTTTTGATAGGGATCTGTCTCTTTATCTGTCACTAAGCTAACTCAAAAAGTTATGGACGGATTTTGACAAAAATTACAGGGATTGTTAGGTATGTTAGGAGGAACAGATGATTAACTTTTGGTGAAGATCCGTCAATCCGCTTGTTTGTTTCTCTCCCTCATTTTTCTCAATGCAATGACTCAAAAAATTATTGGCGGATTTTTATGAAATTCATATGAGTTGTTAGGTATATTATAAAGAGTAAGTGACCAAATTTTTGTGATGATCCGTTTGTTTGTTTGTTTGTCACTGTTTTTAATTTTATGCTTGTTAGCACAATAACTAAAAAAATAATGAATGGATCTTAATGAAATTGATAGAAGTTCTTAGTCATGTTAAAAGACATAAATGATCAAATTTTAGTGCAGATTGGTTCGTTCGTTTGAATGTTTGATTCATGTTTGTTATAACATGTGTCAGCTGCATTACTCAAAAAGTTATGAACGTATCTTCATTAAAATTGCACAAGCTGTTATTACTATCGAAAAGCACCAATGATTGGATATTGCAGTTCATACAAAGAAAATCATGGTTTCAGAGCCAATTTGAATTTTTTGCTACCGTTGCCTCGCTTGGCGGATGTATGCGCTCTCAGAGTGCTCTAGTTCAAGACTTGAATTTATTAGGAAAATCTACAATTGTCAAACCATATTAATGGTAGGTTTAATTTATTTATAATAATTACCTCTGTCAAAGAGGTTATATGTTTGTCGACAGTGCCGAGAAACCTCAAAGAGTTATGGAGGAATATACACAAAATTTACAAGGATTGTTAAATATATTAGAAGGAACAGAGGATTAAATTTTAATGAAAATCCGTTCAACTGTTTATATGCCTGTTTATTTTTTCTTGGTAGCATAACTCAAAAATTATGAACGGATCCTTATGAAATTTTTAGGAATTGTTAAGGTTATTACTAAGAGCAAATGACTAAATTTTTGTACTGTTCTATTTGTTTGTTCTTTCTATGTCTATTTCTATGTTTGTCAGTAACATACTCAACATATTATGAACGGATCTTCATGAAATTTGTAGGAATTGTTTAAAGTGTTTATAGGCATAAACGACCAAATTCTGTTGATGATCGGTTCGTCCGTTTGTGTGTTTGACTGTTCGTCAAAATATTTGTCAGAACATAACTTTAAAAGTTAATGGCGGCTTTTCAAGAAAACTAGAGCAGCTGTTATTATTGTGAAGAGGCACCAATAAGTATGATGATAAAGATGAAATCCTAGCTTCGGGATCATCTTGAAATTTTCGTTAACATTACCTAGCTCGTTGGAGGTATGCGCTCTCAGAGTCCTCTAGTAACGGCGCATTTAGTGTTTCTTCAGTTGTTGCCCTGTGGTAGTGTTTCTTGCTGTTTTAACTAGTGCACCATACGCAACCATTTTGTTGAATAAGTCATGAAAGTATGTATTCGAAAATATCGTACCATCCTATCGAAAAAGTTCACAATACTCCAAATTTCACCATGTTCACCAAGGAGCTTCAATAGAGAAGGAGGGAGCTTTGTGGCCCAGTTACAGACTTGCCAGCGAGTCAACCAGATCTCTTACGGCTGAGACGCTCATTGGTGAAAAAGACGGGGGAGCACTGATTTTCACTGGGGAGCAGCAGACGAACCGAGTTGCTGATATGCGATTGGTGCTTAAGTGACTGGCTGCAGCCATTAGAGACTCTTTACTGATATGCGATTGGTGCATGGGGCAACTGGCTGACAGCCATAAGAGACTCTTGAGTTTCAACGGGCTAGGCTACTGGCTCCCTCCTTCTCTATTGAAGCTCCTTGGGACAAACGGACGAACGGACGGACGGACTGACGGACAGACGGCTTTCATATTATAGTATAGATTCCATTTACGCATTTGCGTCTCTATGAAGATTGGGATAATCATTTGAAGTCCCAATTTTAATACAATTTTTTGTGTGTGTTACTCTGAATTAGCTTTCAGAGCACTTTGGAAAGGTCTGTTATGGAGTGGACAGTAATGTCAAGTGTAGTTTATAACCCAAACAAAGTAGGCTTATCATTAAATCTACACTGACAACTACTTCCAAGAACTGTCTTTTGTACTTTCAAGGTTAGAGCGAGGTCGCTAATGATAATCCTTTTTGTGGACCGGAAACTTGAACTGCTGCAAATGTTAACCCTTACCTGCCCTGACAAGTTGAGATATTTGCCCGCTGCACACGCGTCTCAACGACGAAATGTTTCTCTCCACTAACTCTTGCCATTACATTGCTGCTGGTAAAGCGTTGGCTTGTTAGTATCTAAAAAATTGTTTAAAATTACAGCCGCCACTGCAATTTTTCCATCACAGCCACTGCAACCATTGACTACACTAGTTCTGGTACCTTGCTGATTGAGTTAAAATTCATTTGAATTAACGAAAAGTAGGATATTAGGAAACGGATGGAAAGCTTTACATAACACTTTATTTCAGACTCGATGAGGAATTGATTCGAAGAACAAGAAAAATTTTTGAAAAAGATTTTCTGGGCTTGCTAAAAAAAAAAAAAATAGTTTACTTACAGATGACTTACTTGACCATAAAAAAAGGGAATAATCAAAACTTAAGAAGTCAACGACATCCACATAAAACACGTGGGGGTAAAATACAAGCATGCCTGGCACAGTTTACCTCATATATTATCCAATGAATAACGTCCTGCGAGCCTTGTATGTATAGCGGAAACTATAAAAAAATCTGCGAAACAACATATAAACATTAGAAGAAGTGATCCAAACACCATCGCATTGTATTTCGATAGAGGTTCCTAGAATTTACATATGACTTCTTTCCGCTAAAGGACAGAAAAATTCAGATTCCTCCAAGAAAATTAAGGATGTCACAATCATCTCAGAAGGTCGAAAGCTTCGATATGTTTTCATTAAGGCAACGGGCATCGACTTCTAGTTATATTCTTAAGAATCTGCCTGGAAAAGGGAAAAACGTGAACTTTAACTTTTGCGAAGGAACTGCAAGTGGGGTTTGAATTTGCTTTCCTTGGAATCCACATCCAAAATTCACAGTCGCGAGCGAAGTCTTCCAATTGATGGAGGACAAATGAAGATCGATGGCATGGGGGCAGTCTACAGACCTTGCACGACGAAAACTGTCGAGCGCAAACTCAGCTTCCCAAACTCCCCAGAACTCAAGAGTCAAATAAGGCTTGCGTCATTAACAGTATAGTTACAGAAAGAGGTTTTCTTTCGGAAAAGCTGTTGTGGGTTTTTGGGAAATGAAGTTTTGACATGAATCTTAATTAACAAAGCGGAAGAGTTTACTCGGCTGGGGAGGGTAGATATGATGGAGAAGGGGGCAGGGAGACAAGACGCCCGGAGTGGAATAGCTATCGAGTTTGATTTTGATGCATCGAAACGCTTGATGAGATCATCGGAAGCGCTCCGGCGATACGAATTGAGTGTTGCTGTGATGGGGGGTAGGTGCGTAGGCTGGGAGCTGAAGTGTCGGCTAGGGACGTATAGTGTAGACTGGAAGATATAAATAGTTAGTACTGGCTGAGTGTTATAGTGGCGGCTGGCAGCTATATTGCCTGGGGTCTATAGTTTCGGCTTCAAGATATAATATAAGCTGGGAGCTTAGTGTCGGTCAGGAGCTATAAAGTTGGCTGGGTGTCATGGGGTCGGCAGGCGTCAGTGAGTTATATATAGAATGGACTTGGATGGAGTAGTTGGAGATGTTGTAACACATCTTAAATTGTATCGTGTATGTATACCGTACACGGGAAGTGTCACACTTGCTTGTGTTGCCGACACCTCTCTACAGAAGTAGCTACCTGTACACAACACTCCATAGGATAAGCAAGGGGCAATAATCTACTCTTCTACCAACAGCTGAGCTGAGACTAGAACCTATCGACCTCATCGTTACACTGTTGCGGAAACTGAGCCCGAGATAAGAATGATAATTACCCTGCACGTGCTAGCGTTGGCAACTGCTGCACAACGAAGAGCATAATTGAGGAAGAAACCTTGTGTTTTGTAGAATTTCCACTGGTTGCTTCACTATTAGAGATTGAAAAATTTAAAAGATACGGGTCTGAGATATCACTGAAAAACATTGCTTTTGTTATGTGGAATTTTCACAGGTTCCAGCTAAAGTATTATTAATGTCTTTAACGTAGGGTAAAATTGACTGTCCATTAGTGTGAAGCTGCAGGCCAAAGGCTTATTTTCTCCCGATGTTGACGGTAAAACAGAATACTGCATTGTTCTGCGCCCTTGCATGGTAGGTCGAGCACAGCAGCCGGATCACACAATACGTGCGTTTTCCTTGCTCTTTTTCACTTTTGAAAAAAAAAAAAATGGTAAGCTGGTGTATGACTTCTAAATTTCACATTCAATTTTTAACGTGACTCTGAAAATCTAGCAAGCTATTCGTTGACAAATTCATAATATTTTGCTTACAGTAGTTTTTGTGTTATGAGAACTGTATTTTACTTTCTCACTGTACTATTTCGCATCAACTCTGTTCAATCGGTGTCTCTCTAAGCGAAAAATAGTATCACTAGCATCTCCTAAAAAATATGTGGGCATTGTACCAATGAAACCCTACCCACCAAATGCTAATACAGGAAGTCCTCGTTATGGACCTGATTCGTTCTATACAGGTATAGACCCAAAATTTTTAGTTCCAAGTTCTCGATTTAACCTTGGGTTTAAATTGGCCCATTTTTCTTGTAGCACTATTGCCAACTTCCAAGTGACGTATCCCGGCCACGTGGATCCTTTAACTGACTCAGTTTATTAATTTTACATAAATTTCACACTCTCCGTGATGACATGTAAGGTGAATTATCATTTAAAAATTTTTTTCTTTCCTATTTAATAATTTGAGACTCAATAAAAAGACATTGTGGTATACCTTCAAAACTGCTCATTTTGTTTAAGAGTAGTCAGAGAGCACGGACTGAGGCGTGTTGTAGTGAAACTTAGAATTTATTGCTATAAGTTTCCTCCATAACACCGTTTGACTCAAAAATATGGGGTGAATGCAACACAAACTCAACCGAATAAGCGTAAATTTCCCACATGAACATTGCTTGTGAAGTCGTAATTTGGCTGTTTTTCAGGATAAAAGTGTGAAACACCTGCAAGAGGGCAAAATTATATCGGCCACGAGATATTCTCTTCACTGTGGTAAATCCATTGATAAAAATGTTTGCAAACAACGGAAATGATTGTAAAAAAAGGTGGTTTTATCCAATTCATTGCTCTACAAATGTTGAGGTTGCCGTCGGATGTTACCGAACCTGAGTCGTATTGGATGTAGGGCAACAAAAGTGACACCGACAGTCTCATTGCAACAAGCCACAGCTTTTGTTTTGATCACCGTGACTTGATCTGACCCGCATCATTCCTTCACGGATTTCGGGTCTCTTTCGAAGACTTCCTATGATTATTTCCGATGTTAGTATTAAAAGAATGAAAACGATCAGGGTGCCGCGTCTTCAAATTGTTGGACACAGCATCCATATGAGAAATAAATGTTCTTTCATTACTCCTCTGTAAGTACACGATTGGAATGCGGCGTCATTGACGAAATGACCGCAGAAAATTAGCAGTGCAGCAAAACCGCTGTATTTTTTCTATTGTTATCAGCTCTTCAAAGGAAAATTCACAGGAAAATTCAACAATGTAGTTTGCTCTAAGGACCGAACTTATAGTCCGGCGACTTTAAGAGTGCTGAGTGAGTGAAGGCTTAAAGGCTGCGATTTTGACGGTGATCGTCACCGTTGGGAACAGAACCTGTCCTGCGCTTTCCTAACTAGTCCTAGTTCTTGAACGTACCGCGTCTAACACTAGAACGTGCCTGACTTAACCGTAACATGCCTAACCTAACCAACTGTCATCGCTAAAATCGCTCCGAAAGAGTCGTTGATCAGAATTGCGTTTGCAAGCAAATAACGGCGCAATCAAGTGGCCTTATTTTCCGGCTTCACATTTAAACATGAACGAAGACGTTCATACAGGTGAACTCAGCTTCCTGATTTGTTCGCATGCAACCCGTATCCAAGATACTGTAGCATGATCTTCAACGCTCGAATGTCTTCCTATCTTATTCTCATAGAGGGTGACAGGAAAAGTATAAACATATTTATATAACTAAATAAAAACACGACATGAATTATTATACAAGTACTGATGCTACACTACGATTGTAAGATTAGAGATATCATGAAATCTTTCAGTTTCACGAATTTCCTTGCATTACCTTTTCACTGATTTAAAAAAAAATTCTTATTGTTAAGTGCAGATTAAATCTTTTCCAAACTAAGTGCCTCGTTCGATCTAAAGTTATACGTAAAACATTGTCTCAACCAAACGCACTTCGTTCAATTGCACAGAAGTCCAGAAGTGTGAGGAGTTTCGTAAAATCGCTCGTGTCACGACATACTTTGCTATAAATTACGTATACTTTTTGCTAGTGCGAAAGGCCTACTTCATTTTTATCGGCAAATTTCATTGTTGGGGACACTGTAGTACTGCGGTCCTTTTTCCAGGATTTTTTCTTATTCGGATTACATTCTTTATCCGAGAAACAAATTACTCGGACAGTGACATAGAGGCTAATAAATTGCGTCGAAGATATTGAAGAAGCAGCCTGCTTTCAGCCTCCCGGCCACGTCTTATTCTTGCTTGGTAACTGAGGGTATTTTCTGGAAACGGAGGATTTTGGAGGAGTTAGAATTTTTTTAGGGGAAAAAAAGGGCTCGGGCTGCAGGGATGATATGAATGTCAATACTTTTGAATACCTTATTTTGTATTTACAGACAGAGAAATTCTCTACTAAGTGCATTAATGAGCCAAAACATTTTATGAATTGTGTCATGCTTTAGCAACAGCAATTATCGTATGGTGCTAAGTATAATGTTTCCTCCTCTCCAATAAAATTATAACTGCGATTAGTCTTTTTCTCATTATTATTGTTATTTTTATCATCATTATTTATGGACCCTACTTATTACAAGTAAGCAGACACATTGAATCGAATTTCTAGAACAGTGATCGTGTTTGCAACTAATATATTACCAGGCTATTTGAACGCAGCTCACAACTGTGGCCACTAAATTACCAGGTTTCCTAGAGCAGTGTCGTCGCCCATAACGTCTACATTACGAGGTATCTCGAAACCCCTGATACCCCGATCTATCTACTACCAACACTATGAACGGTATGGTTCCAACATCGCTCCACCAGTAGTTGCTCCACTTGGTCTGTACAAGGTACAACAGTTGTATGAACTGTATGGCCTCAACATGACTCTACCATCATATTTTTTGCTGCACTTTGCACAGGGTATAACACTATTCGCCCCATGGTCTTACGCTGTTCTACCTGCAGAGTTTTGTTTCACATCGTCTATAAGGAAGATCTCCACTAATTGGTGGGTGCAGTGTTGCCCTCGATTGCTCTTGTAGAACATCGGGCGACAAGGGTACAACCCCGAAGGCTCAT
Source organism: Parhyale hawaiensis (assembly GCA_001587735.2). Classification (NCBI taxonomy): domain Eukaryota; kingdom Metazoa; phylum Arthropoda; class Malacostraca; order Amphipoda; family Hyalidae; genus Parhyale; species Parhyale hawaiensis. Next base: position 264,937 of record LQNS02278161.1, read on the forward strand.
ATGATGCCATTTCGTCTGTGTAACAGAGAAGCGAAACGAATGGATAAAGGGAATTTCGTAGCAACGAACCATTAAAAATTCGTTCCGTGTTCCTGGAATTTATAAGACAGGAAGGCAATAGATATCGAGGATATTGCGGCAACGAACTTTTAAAAAATTCGGTTCATATTCCTGGAGTTCATCAAACAAAAACAAACAAAAAAAAAAAAAATGGAAGGGTAATTGAGATTTTCTAGTAACGAATCCTTTGAAACTTTATTCCAGATTCCTTGAGTTCTTGAGAAAAGTAATGAATGGAAGACCAGCATTTCACGCAGACGAAATTTGAACAATGCGTTCCCAAGTCCTTGAGTTCTTAAGAGAGAGAGAGAGAGAAAAAAAAAAATCGTTGTTAGCCGTTAGCGTAAAACTGCAAGGTAATTATCGGTTTTGATGATGGATGAATACTGTAAAGTTTATCACAAGTTCTTCAAAACTTTAGACGAATTAGAACCAAAATTTAAATGGACAGGAAACTATAAGTGCAACAATTAGTATTTCTTACATCCATTTATGCCCTATTTAAGATAAAGAGAATAATTTTTCCCAAAAGTCTGCTGGTCTTTATTCCCGATGCCGACAAAAGATATTTTTAACCAAAGTGTAGGAGTCAAGTGGCTAGAAGAAAAACGCAGTGCTGGCAAGACTTCTAACTTGCAAAATATATTCCAACAGAAACGCGAAAGTATGGAGTAGCACAATGTAGGAAGCAAAGTTCCCGTAGAAGTACGTCGTAAATGGTTACTTTATGTAATGCTGTGAATAGAAAATGTCCTTTTGTATTTTTTTGCGTATTCAAAGCATAATTTTGAAACTGACCCTCGTATTTCTCACTTCATCGTATGTAGTTTTTCTCTTTCATGATGAAGCTGGTCTAATACTTTTAGTTTTTCAGCATTATTATTTATGAAATATTTCACATTTTACACGAGGAACCTCTTTTGGGTAATAATAGTACAATAGTACTATCGCATTGTAATGAGATTTTCAAAGCAGCAACAGAAATACGTCGAGCGTCAAACAAGAGGCATAGGCTCAAAGAGAAACACAGCAAAAAAAAAAAAAAAAAATTACGTGCAACGTTCCAACCTCGTAAAGTGAGATCGTGCTAACGAGGAGACACGAGGGCACAATTATTATACTTAGGTAAACAAAACATGATTTGTGCTGATGAAATACTCGCTAAAAATGTATCAACACTGCCGTACCCTCATCAACTCTAAACTCAAGCGTTACGGACTGATGTTTATACGCATATCGCGCTAAATTTTAGATATGAATGAGCAAGTAACTGCATATATTTAGGAATAGAATCGCATACAGCTACTTAAATCGTGATTAAGATTACCTGAGACTTTGATCGAGATTCAATATTTCTCATGACGAAAGAATGTGGATGCGTCCTCTACCTATATCACGTGTAGGACACAGTATCCCTCTATTGCATCATTCACGATCTACTAAATCTTGTCAGCAGTGTATTGAGGTTTCTGCTTTTAATATCCAATATTACAAATCTAACTTTTTGTAATGACCTAAACAGGCCAAATTCAAAATCGTCTCTTCTTACTTGTGTTTTTCGATATTTTATGGATACGTCTATGGGATAAATCTCTAATTACAGAATTCATAACTGTTTCCTTCTAACTCTGTGTCGTGATCTACAACTAGAACAAAGCCTAGCTCCTTACGCAAGGTCATACAGCTAACAATGATGCAGGTTAAGAGCAAATCATCACAAAAACAACACGATAGGAACTTACAATTATTTTCAAGTGATACCGGTTATTATATTGGATATTAATACAAAAAAAGAATTACATCAGCTGTTCCTACAGTGATTTCTTGTACGAAGTGGTTGCCATAATCGGTAACTTTCCAATAACATCCAAGTAATTTTCTGCTATGACCATCAAAAGGCAACACACGTCTTACCTTAAATTTCTACAGTACACAAAAATCATAATCGCAATGTATTCAATATTATTCAGCTAACTATGAGCCAGAACTTGCGCAGCATAGGACTTCAGGTGTTACCAAGCTGAATTACTACTCTTCAAAGATATCATTACCGGAAAATTTGTACTCCTATCCTGGAAACTTTGTGCAGTGACCTGTAGAAGAAACAATTTTGTGTTCCACTCACCGATCGCGTTTTCTGCGACACCTTGTGGCGGCGTTGTTGCCCTCGACAGAATTAATTAATTTCTCCCGCATTTCACACACGAGCCGCAAATTAAAATTTGCCTCACAAAGTTTACAACTCGGGCAAGTGTGTTTAATTTCCTCAGCCACATTGCAATTTATGTGGAAATTCTTTTGGTGAGGACAAAGTTTTGTGGCAGCTGCAACACATCTCACAATTCGCCACCTCATGTCTCGGGAGAAGTACGTCATCCCACGGATATGCACTTCCGAAACGCTTCTAATGACAAACATCATCTCTGAATTTAATCCTTGTGTAAACTAAGGATAAACAATACAAGAGGGCGGTAAGTTTAATTCGAAAATAGAAAAATTGTTAAAGCCTATTGCATTATTACTGTAATGGACGTCTTGGCCGCCGTAGAAGTAATTATTAAAATGCGACTTTTAGGCGGAAAAATGCTGTTAGGGTAAAGTCCGTCATAAGTGATCTTACAAGCGTTGGTATTCCTACAAAACTGGAAAGTTTTATTTCGTTGATAATTACAGCAAAAAAGTAGTGAATTTACCTGAAATAAAGGCGGTGTCGCAGTGCGTCTAAGCACCCAGAAATAACACTTAACCCTTAATTTTCTCTTTTGCTCTATCAACGACGCAAATTCCTATCGGTGTAATTCCTATGGGAAAGATAAGATGAGATAATGAATTATTGGTTAACAGAGCAACCGTTTCACTACTCAGGGATACCAGCATCAGTTTCGCTTTTTCTAAATCAGGGCGTCGATCGTTTCTTTCACTGAAATACCGACTGTGTTTTCAACGTGATTTTGAAAAATCTTCCGGGTTTTACCACTACCGTTGTTAAGATATAAGAGAATAATAGTGATTACCAGCCTCTACTTTATGATGCAGCTAATTTTGCGTCTCCGGTAAGAATAGCTCTGAGAAGCTTCATAGATAGAACGTACCAAGAAAGATAGAGTTAGGTGATTTCTATCCGTTTCTTGCTTGATTCCTTTCGTAATTCTTCGCTGCTTTGAATCTGACTTATGTTCCAGATAATAACCCTAAAACGCTAAACTATTTATTGTACGACAAGGGTAACCCGTACCCATGTTTAGCTTTACTGTACTACCGTTCTAAGGGGTATCATATACCCATGTCTAGTGTTCACGTGACTTGAACGTTATTAAATTTATGCTACCGTATACATGCTACAATTTTTATATATGTTTCGAAACAACATGCGAGCAGCTCATCCTAGCAACCAGTTGAGCGAAGGAATGCATTAAAAGATTAAAAGCAACACAGATGCACCTAAGACACCTAGAAACTTCTCTTTAAGGAGCATGATTGAGCTTCCGGCAGCCTCGTGGGTAGCTCATTCAAAATTAGGCCTGCAATTTGATTCAACGAGGCGAAGTCAAAGCTCATGTTACGAACACGTGCGGTTAGCTTAAATCGACTCTGACGAGCCATTCGAAAGATCTTGCCTTTGTATTCAAATATATAGAGACAGACCTGTAAATTGCAAATCTAATGCATGCTTCTTTATTCCCGTTATGTAATCTATATTATAATGCTGCTTGTCCCTTGGTTGGTTGCTACGCACGACCGAGGCGCTTCAGTACCAGATGGGGGAAAATTGGACTATTTGGGATACCTTCTCGGCAGGAAAGAAGAGGTAAGGGTAAAAAGTAGTCAACTTGACCGTACACCCAACTGGGAAACCCGCATGTACTGGTTTGTGCTGCAAATATAGACCAGCAGGTCTCAGAGAAGTATACGGCTGCAGTCGACCACAGATGTTTAGAGCTATGGCGCCAGTGGCGGAGGACTCCATACGACAATATCTGCGACCTCCAACCCTCCCCATTGCTGGGGAAGGTCAGCACACCCACACCAGTATGCAGACCGAACACATCAAGCGCGCAAAGATCTTGCCTAGCTGGAAGCGAGGTTCGAGCCTGCGGCCTTGAGAGTCAGAGTCAGACGCTCTAGTCTGCTGGTACATATTTTCACCCTTCGTATGCGTAATACGGGTCTGAGATATCACCCAAAAACAAGGCTTCTTCTTGTAGAATTTACACAGGTTCCAGCTAGTAATAAATAGTTTGCTAGCATCTCTCTGTCCCGATTTGAAGGATTAGATTGGAGAAAATTGATCAGCCGAAAGGCAAGGAGGCCAATGCGAGCCAAATTTCAGAAAGCCAAGAACTGGCCAGGTCTCAAGAACATGTAAGTGGAAGCATTGTATTGGATTGTACTTCCTTCTCTAAATGAAGTTTTTTTCTCTGAGCTTAAGATGTGCTCATTGAAAAGGGGCTCAGCGAATAAAATTGAAAAGATAACCTTTAGAGCAGGACCATGAAGTAGTTAGTTATTATCTGCCGTTATATAATAAAGAACCGGGCCACTAGTACATGATGAACTATCTGAAGCAATAAATCGGAAAAACATCATCTGCTGAATGGCAATGGGGGTCATAGTCTTGCTAATTTTTTTGAAATTTTAGAAGTGAAGAACTTTCAAGTAGTATGGCAGACACTGAAATGGCCTTCCCTTCTATAACGACTTTTCCCCTCGGAATCCATAACGAGAAAATTGCATAGGAGCTCGACAAAGAAAAAGGGTAAGGCATTCTTGAGACTGGGACACATGACTGCAGGAAATGAGTAGTCTCGTTGAAGTAATGATTTTTACCGTCATTTAAAAACGGCGAGGCCACTAGTCATAAAATAAATATCTGCTTGACTCACTGTTGGTGCGTATGGGCGTTACGTTTCCCGTACTACATGAGAGAGAAGTAGAATAAATAAATAAGCGCCAGCGGCTTCAACGGGGGTCAGCTTTAAGCTACCTACTTCTCACAGGTTACAAACGCGCAGTCGAACTTGAGGCATATGTTCACGTCTCGTGTGGATGATACGCGTGTCAGGGCATAACTGACGACCTACACTTTTGTTCTGTAGAATTTTCACCTCGGAGCCAATATATCCTTCTTCCGACATTTTTACCAGCTCCAGCTAGTCTACAGTATAGTATAAGTCTGCTTGTCTCTCTGTTAGTTAATTAGTTACTCAGCAAGTTAGTACGGCCGCGCTGCTTTCATCAGTATAAGACAGGGGAATATTTGGGTATCCTTGAGGTATCTTAGATAAGACCTGGGAAGATATAAATAGGAGAATCAATACAGCGTAAATTTGAGCTGCTACTACTCGCAGGTTTTAGGTAGAAGGTTCACTGCCTGACTTGGAACATTTTTCACCCTTAATTTGTAAGCATGATACGGGTCAGAGGACATCATTCTTGAGGAAGGGTGCTTTTGCTATGCAGAATTTCCGCAGGTTCTCTAAGTATTCGATAGGAGAAAATTAGGATGATACGGGTTTGATATATGGCTGAACAACAGTGCTTCTGTTTTGTGGAACTTCAACAGGTTTCAACTGGTTAATATTAAGACCACACGCCCGGACTTCATAGGACAGGCAACCGAAATGGAGCCCTAAGCATCTCCAAACGCTGCTAAAAGGCGCCACTCAAAAAACAATTCGTGGCTGACTTGAAGTTCTGCAGAATTGCACGACTAATAATTATTATTGATCAGGCCATGAAGTCCTTGTCGGTATGCATCGTGTGGTAACACTTCTGCCCAGCTGGCGGGATGTGTCACCAACAGTTACAGAACTAACACGCACAAACACTTTTGTCTAATCTAACGCAACGTAAGTTTTCTATTAGTGAATGAATCTATTTGCTAAAATTTTTATAAGCCGTGAACGAAGTGAGAGGTGGTAATGTTTTCGTTGAAGATTTAAGTATATATATTTGTAAATTTGTCTGCCCACCCAAAAATAGGTAGAAGGAGTGGAGCAAACTTCATAATTTTTTGCAGGGAATTTCGTGGGTTGACCTAGATGTGACCCACACTAAAAACTAGGCCTAGCTGGCCATGAAAAATGACGGCGTTGAATTTTCTCCACCTCGACGAATTTGCCTCCACCGCGGCAGATCGTCTGGAGAGCGGGGCGTTCTATTTTTTCCTATGTTATTATTGAAGTGCTAATTTCTGGGAAGGAATGGGGCTGTGCCCTAGCCTCGTTCATTAAAAATAACTTCGTTGAATTTGCCCCTACCGCGGGTGATGGTGTTACGCCACCGAGGCGTTCTAGTTTCTTATGTTTTTATTAAAGAGGTAATATAGTAGGGGCGTACCGATGCAACCTTGTTGGAAACAGCATCCATATGAGAAATTAGGATTAGCTGTCCATCGAAAATGACCTCGTTAAATCTGCCCCCCCCCCACCGCAGGTGATGGTCTTACGCCCCGAGCGAGGCGTTTTAGTTGCACATGTATTTCGATGATGAGGTTTGCGCTAAACATGCAGACACACTTCATACCTAACTTAATAAGAAGGCTGAATAGTGGCATAAGTTGTGGCAGTAAATACGGATGGGCATGATCCGTGGAGCAAATATATATACATTTGTATTCAGTTCAGGAATTAGTCGTTAGAGTTTTTCACCCAAGAACAAATCGTAATAAATGCTCACGGCTCCTGTCTCAACGTTAAGCCGGGCGTGCAATGAGCAGGGCAGATGCAGGGCAGCACGGGCGTGGTGGGCACATTGAGACGCAGTCCGTCCTCCAATGTAGGGTAGTGTTGATCACGGCTGTTGCCAAAAACTACTCTCATCCTATTATATGGTGACTAGTGATCTCATCGGTATTTGATAGGTTACCGAATTTGCTTTAACTTCTGAGCTGTCTGATACAGGATGTAAGTTCCTCTCATGTGAACAGGATGACTAATGTCATACAGAACTCTTTCATGGCGAACAGTCTTTATGAATTTCTCCGTGGACGACATTGTGAGCACTAAATGAGTGACTTGCTATCTAGCTGTGCCGCACGTGGCACACGTAACTGCGTACGGACAACTGCGTCGAGCAGGCCGACACAGGCCTGTACCTGTGCTGTGCTGCCCTGCGTGTCAATATGCGTGGTTAGGTAAGAACCAGTGAGACACAGTTTTCTGCCCTGCTCTGTGCTGTGTCACCTGCGTTGCCTGCGTCTCAATTTGCGCCCGGCCTAACAGTTAGATGATAATGAGCAGATTTTGCAACTGTTCAACCATGGATTAAGTCCTTCTTTAATTCGGAGTCCACGAAGCAACATGAACTAGCTGTCTTGCGTAAGGCACAACCTTGGCCAGACTTCTGAGTCTTCTGACGATCGAGGCGCCCAAACCAACTCACTGTGTCCAAAATCTGAGCAGGCGCAGTGGTAAACAATAAACCAGCCGCGTTGTTCCAGTAACTTGGCTGCCTGTGAGTCGTAAAAACGATTTGTTGATGGCGAAGCACAACAACTGCAACAATAACAAGGATTTGACTCAAATTTATCGATTGAGCGCGGCCGATGAAGCCTATTGTAGACCGATAAACCTTCTGATATATGATTGCTCCAAGTCCGTTACTG
>LQNS02278161.1:273662-283875 GCA_001587735.2 Parhyale hawaiensis
TTGAATGTTGCCAGATGACCGGGGTAAATGTGAGAATGTTTTACAGACGATCGTTCTCTTATTTTGCACTGTTCAATTTTTGTTATTGTTTGTTAGATTGCTCTAATGTATTAAATATAGTTATGTTTGATATTTTGTAGAAATATGTTAAATACATCCCTTAGGGCCCCATCAAAAGATTCATAAACCTTTATTTTCAAAAAATGAAAATCGTTCTCTTATTTCGCCCGCTAGTGTACATGCAGCATATCCAGCTAGGTGGGAGTAAGCCAAATAGAAATCCCACGGAATGCACGTAGAATTTCAAACTAGGCAGGCTTGCACAAAGCAGACATCTCACGTTCATATGAATGCACTATTTCCTGCAAGGCAGAAGCGAGCCAGGCAGACACCTCACGTATATATGCTACATTTCCAGCTAGGTAGGCGTGAGCCAGGCAGCCATCTCACGTATATATGCTACATTTCCAGCTAGGCAGGCGTGAGCCAGGCGGACATCTCACGTATATATGCAGCATTTCCAGCTAGGCAGGCGTGAGCCAGGCAGCCATCTCACGTATACATGCAGCATTTCCAGCTAGGCAGGCGTGAGCCAGGCAGACATCTCACGGTATCCGTGGAGCTTTTCCATTCAAGCAGGCAGAAGGTCAGATGGGTTTTAATCCGAGGCATTTAATAACGCATTCTAAAGGATCGTAATGCCATTGAAGCTATCACTTCATATCGCTAAATCCTACTTGATCCTCAGAATTATTTCCTGGACGTGAGGGCCCTAGAGGCTGTCGGGCGCAGGGAATATCAGCTGCACCAGCAGGCACCTCAGGTAATTGCACAGAAATTCGTGAATGTTTGTAGAAATTTCCTATCTCGAAATCCTTAGTTTCTGACACAGTGTCCGATTTAATTGTATTTAACCTCAGAAGATATTTTTTTATTGTAATACTGAAGGTTACTGCAGAGTAATTTGTGATCTCCTCAGGGGTATAGGATGGGCCAAAGGACATAGGGTTAGGTAGATAGGTTCGGCCAGCTAATGTTATGGGGAGCAGCGCCCCCAGGGTGATTGTGTAGGTTACCTTATAAGCCACTAGCTAGGCCTTTGGGACGTCTGTCCTTCGTGCCCTTTGCTTCTTTCCTGATTTCGTACTCCTGCTGATCGTTCATCTGTTCTTCCTTTTCTTTCAAGACTTGCTGGTCCCATGCATGCGCGTCGGTCCACCTTCGTTCATGGGTTCCACATTTCCGTAGACATACTACATGTCCCTTCCTTTTCCTCTCTTGAATCACCTTAGTTGTGTCTAGGGAGGCTTAAATATATAATAATATGTAATAATAATAGAATGATAATATTAGTAATCGATAATAGTAACTAGAGCACTCTGAGAGCGCATACCTCCGTCAAGCGAGGCAACGGTAGCAAAAATTCAAATTGGCTCTGAAACCATAATTTTCTTTGTATAAACTCCAAAGTTTATTCATTCGTGCCTTTTGATAGTAATAATAGCTTGTGCAATTTTCTTGAAGATCCGTTCATAACTTTTTGGGTTATACTGCTAACAAACGTTATGGCAAACATGAGTCAAACATACAAACGAATAAACTGATCTGCACCAAAATTGGATCATTTATGTCTTTTAACATTACTAACAACCCCTATAAATTTCATAAAGATCCATTCATTATTTTTGAGTTATTGTGCTAAGAAGCATGAAATTAAAACAGTGACAAACGAATGAACGAACAAACGGATCATTACCAAAACTTGGTTATTTACTCTTTGTTATATACCTAACAACTCATGTTAATTTCATAAAAATCCATCCATAACTTTTTGAGTTATAGCATTGAGAAGAATGAGGCAGACAAACAAACAAACAAATGGATGGACATATCTTCACCAAAAGTTAATCATCTGTTCCTAACAATCCCTGGAAATTTCGTTCAAATCGGTTCAGAACTTTTTCAGTTATCTTGGTGACAGACATACAAATAGACAGACAAATAAACACGACGAAAACATAACCTCCTTGGCGGAAGTAATAATAATAATTCGTGAATGTTTGTAGCAATTTCCGATGTTTAAACCCTTAATTTCTGATACAATGTTCCAAAATAATTGTATTTAGCCTAAGAAAATATTTTTTTTTCTGTGATACTGGAGGTGATTGCAAAGAAAATCACGAATGTTTATTTGAAATTTTATCTCGAAAGCTCCAATACAGGTCTTAGTATATTTTTTAATTGTAGTACCTGGCAAGGGAGATATTTTCTTGAATTACTGACATGATTGTGGAAAAACTTCTGAGTGTCTGAAAAAATTTCCTGTTTCATCTTAATTTCAGATGCGGTGTTTCAATATTAATTACATTAAAATTTATGAAGATAAATTTTGATGATACTGTAGGTAACTGCATAGAAATTCGTGTATGTTTGAAGATATTTCGTATCTCAAAACTCTAATTTTAAATATTACACACATACATATATATATATATACATGATTTTTTGTGATACTGTATCGAAGACTTCCAGAAAACTTGTAAATTTTTCTAGAAATTCTTTTTTTCAAAGGAAAATCTTAGTATATGCTATTACTAAGCTCTAGTTAAACGCAGATAAATTGGTGAACATTCTTCTAGCAGTTCCATATCTCTAAAACATAAAATTATGCTTCAGAATCATGAGTGCTTACATAATCAGTAAAAGGTTTCGAGATACTGTTAAAAGCAATCATTATCGAATATACTAAACGTACCACGAGACACCTCACATCATGATCCGCCAAGCAGCTTAGCTAACAACATATTTTTAGTTGATTAAGATGATATTGTACATCTGATTTAGCCTTCCAATCAAATAAATATTATATTGACTAATATTGGCTCGTAGTGCATAAAAACATGTTCTTGTTGCTGGTTAAACACTATGTCTGATGTTACTCTGCCATTATGGAGACTTCAGGACTCTTTGCGGGTAGATCAAAATAGTTGTTCTTAGGAGTTCTTAATTAAAGTGCTGGAACAATTGTGACACGACAGCCATCTAAGACGGGAAAAGGGATATCTCTGTGGAATATAGGATATACGATTGCTAGAAATACAGTATACGAGCAGTAAGCAAGTAGTGTATAGTATACTGAGCTGAGACACGCCTGTTATATACTTGAACATGCATAATTTACATGAAACACTCTATGCAACCACATGCTATCCCTAAATACTACCATATCTGTCCTCACTTAACCTCCATAGCAAATATCAAACATTCTAACCTTGTATTGAGATTGGACTTGAAACATCAAGTTTCTCGTCCAAACGCATCAAGCAACACCTCAGGCTGAGGTGTTGTCCTTACTTAGCCAACATGGCTTATGTATAGGCATATCGAGCTATCCACCTCATGGAAAGCTGATGCCAATAACAACATTTGTCCCTAACTAACCACCAGTGCATGCATCAAGCAATCCAGTTCACACTAAGGTGGGACTAATAATTCAACATTTCCTGTCCTTACCTAGTTACTATGGCATACTTCACTCACTCCCACCTTGCACTAGTAGGATCAGTGACTTCAACCACAGCTGCCCCTACCTATCCACAAGGGCATACAACACTCCTACCTTACGCTGATGTAAGACCAATAACTTAATGCACACCTGTCCCTGGCTGGCCACTAGGACATACATCAAGCACTCCCACCTCTTGCTAAGGTAGGATCAACTTGCGCGGCCCCCATACCTATAGGGCGTCCTCGACCAGCTGCCAAGATCAACTTTCCTCTCACGTAGACACGTTAGGAGGCCCTGGAGAGCGGTATTTCTGAAGGCTGTGGGCGCAAATATCGCCCAGCATTCCTTAGACTTTTATAACCTTTAGATAAGAACTTAGGTGAGGCTTACCTTAAACTCTTACTGTTTATCTCACATTTACTGGAAAATCGATTTTATGCGGGTGTGTTAACCGGCACACGTTTTGTTCGATATGTTTTAATTTTTTCTGTAAAGTTGGCTGCATTGTTTTTATTTCTTAAGCCGCTGTCGGTTGATAGAGCTTTTCAAAAATATTTTTCGCCTGGCATGATTATTTATTCCTCGTCCCTATTAGCAGGACATTTTTTGAACTGAATCAATTGATGTGCTTAATATAAATGAAATAAGTTAGAACTCAGAAGATTTGAGCAAATTTTGATCATGAATGTAGCGTAAACTTGCGCTCCAAGACGTGCGACAACGCATGATTGTTTTTGATAACTTAACAATTTGAGAAGCAAACAGAGTTAACAGAAACTAATGAAATGGTAATTGCATGAAAAGACCAACACTTCCAGTCACGACCACATTGAGCTTTGATATGATTCAGGTTGCAAGATAGATTTGAAAATGTAAACGATTTCGAAACTTAAAATGCTCAAAACCCAGTAGATAAAGAGGTGCATTCTCGATACAATAATTTCGTTTTAGAAAACCTCTGTAGAACGATGTTAAACGGTAAAGTTATCAGGAAAAGGTGCAAAATGTATAAACGGAATAATTTAGGGCTAAAAATCTGTAAGGATGTAAATGCGCACAGATGCAGATATCAAACGATCCACAGATGTAATATGTATAAAAATGCAATAGGTATACACAATTCAACGAACTAAATAAAAATGCAAAGATATCGAAGTACGCAGGTTTAATTATATAAAAAACTTAATACATATCTACTGATCTAATGATCGAAAGATGTTAAAATGTAAAAATGCATAATCATCACCACACAATAAATGCAAAGATGTCATATGACATTAAGTTTCATAAAGTTTCGAAAGTGTGAAACGCTACACCTAAGGCAAGCGAGCATTGAATGTACGCCGGACTGCGACCTTGGTACGCAATTGTTCAGCTGTTCTAACTCCAAACAATGAATTAGGTTTTACGCAGGCAGCATAATTAATGAGGATGAAAACGGGGAGCGCGCGCCGCTAACAGCGTCTGAGAAGCAACAGCTGCGGGGCGAGCGGGTGAGGAGATGCTGCTAATTTATCGTGTGTGTTGGAGCTGAGGTGTTGACGCTCCGACTGATTTGCTGTCAACGTAGTTTTGTTAAATTACGCCTGGAATTGAATTACTTACTTAAAATAATTATAATAATAATATTTATTAAGTACTCATGGACATTACAAAAAAGTTGAATTATGTTTTTTTTGTTTGTGGCCAAAGTATCTTAGCAAATTAGAAAGGAAAAGAAGAATTGAATTATCTCAGATTTGATATTAAGGTGCGGAAAGTAGATTTACGGTTTTATTTAACGTGGTACTACAGATTTTTAGATTTTTCGAGAACCTGAACTAGAACTAAATTATGAAAAGTAAAGTACATTAATTTTCAGTTATTATCAAACTATTTTTGCAAATGAGGACTATGGAAGAAGATTTTTCTTAGTTTTTGATGTGCTATAATTTTCCCACAAATTATGTATTATCACCGGAATATTACTTCAGGTAAAATTACAATGTGTTTTATGTGCTGACAAAGTATTTTTTTTTGTGGTTGGTACTGGATACGACAGTATACGCTAAAAAGAAGTGTATAGCTCAAGTACATACTTTTCAAAGCTGAGCAAGACCATTTGACGAAATTATGATAATAATCCTAACGATAATAGAATTTTACACTAAATTTAATACGATAACGTTTGAGAAGGTCATAACAATAACAAAGCCATATGACAAGGAAATACAGTCGTAACAAAATTGCTGCACAACACACCATGCATTCTGAATATCATACCATTTCACATTTCCTTGATTACAAGATCATCTGCACATGATCCGTAGAATATAAACACAAGAATGGTCGTAGATACCGAAGCACTACATGGACTTTGCGCATCACAGTATATATGATACGAGATTACGAGTACATCACGGCAAGATGCAGCAATGTTGATAAAAATTACATTTATAAAAAAATCTATATTACCAATCGGCCGTCACAAGCCAATAAACTGAAGCTACGAAAATCTTCCGTTTTAGTTACGCGTTTATAGGATCCAAACTTTTAAAAATTTTTGGACTGAAGTAACATGTGCGTATTGATAAAGGAAAAGAGAAACGTTTAAAACTGTTTTATTTTTTGTTTTCTTTCATTTAAATGACGTACCTTAGCAAAAAATAATTCACCATTCTCTTTACGTACGGCCACGTGACAACTCGAAGCCTATTTAATAAAAACTGCAATTTTAGCGTGGAGTGTTTCCACGTTTGGTTCGTTATAAAGGTAAAGTCGGCTTGGACGCACACTCTAACTAGGAAACCTACATGCACTGGTTAGTGCTGTGGATAAATCCCCTTTAGAGCCCAGTAAAGTGCACGGTTGCAGTTGAGCAAAATTGTCTAAGCTATGGTGCCATAATTGATAGACGGAAAACTTGTGACTCCTGCGATCGTCCCATTTTTGGTTGGGCCATTGCCCCTACTAATGGACCATGAATGGTATCATTGCCAAGCTGCAAGACTTCTTCTCTGGCTTAGGAATAGAACGTCTAAAATCTTGAAAATGAGAGAGTCAGCACTCATAACGATTCAACCATTGGGAGTATAGTCTATATACCCGCTGCAGGTATACACAAATGATAGTTTTAAACAATGAACGATAATAAATTAGATCCAAGTTGACACTCGACGTTAAAATAAATTATATTGTTATTCAAAGGATCCAAAAGTGGCAAAAGAGTATCCGCAAACCCCGGTTTTAATTTGTATCACAATACACCCTGTTTACCTGGAAGGCCGGTGTCAGACAGGGCGATGTAAAAAGAGGATCAGGGTAAAAAGTGGTTCTTGGGCAAAACAGTTAGAGGGCATGGCTTTATACTGCTTTATTTATAATAACAACAACAACACTGAGTGCTAAAGAACATGAAGTAATTAAGGAGTATATTCAACAACACAACAATCCACCTCCTGTTATGTATACAAGCGAACGAAAGCGACGCTGGTTTCACCTTCTAGACAATAAAATATTCCAATACAATGATGCTTTGAAGTATAGAATTTGCGACGCTTTGTAAGGCGACTAATAAAGGAGACAATTTCTGTTTGACAGTAAGGCGGCGAATGAAAAAGATGAAATGTTAGATGAATGGCTTTGTTTCACCATTACAGTATAATTTGTTCGGGGTAAATGCGGCTGTTGGAATCGGCAGAGCCTTTGTGTGCGTGTGTGTTCTTTGAACAGTATTGTTCGACGATGATTTGATTGGACAATGGATGGGCAAGGTAATAGTGCACTACATGTATAAACAATTTCAATTCGCTTTCAAAAGTTAGTTTTTTTTGCAGTGGATGGTGGCCGTCGAACAATTTGGATCGTGTCTTGCAGCCGGCTAAGGTAGGGCTATCAATGATACGTTTGTTCTCGGGGGTCATATTTATATTTTGCTTGAACACTTCGCACGGGACCTGCGCGGTGTGCATGTTTCCTTGACCAGCACACGAGCCTCAGTTCTTACATTTCTCTATAAGGATCAACAAAAACATCGAGTTGTCGTAAGAAAAACGTTATTTGAGATGTCCATTGGTTATCACTGATTTCCTTATAGAATTGACAAATATATGTAAAACTTGACTAGTGTAACCGCTGGTCAAAAAATGTCTCCAAATATAATAAAAATGTAACCAGTACATAGAATGAGCTTGTTTACGACTAAAGAGATTTTTTGCCAAGAAAATTTTTTATTTTATACCATCCTGTCTATGTTTCACTGCTGTACAGCGATTGTATTATATATACTGTACAGCTGAAAAAGAATGATGAGAATTAGCATATACTACAACAGTTGCGTGTGTAAAGCCATTAGTTAGTCACGCTGAGTGGCCAAGAATAATAGTTGGGCGTGTGAGGCCATTAGTTAGTCACACTGAGTGGCCAAGAATAATAGTTGGGCGTGTGAGGCCATTAGTTAGTCANATTATTAACCAAAAAAAGAAGTAACTACAACAAAGCATTTTTCCCCATATGTTGAGAATTACCAAAATATTTAGTGATTCCAAACAAAATGCCGTAACTAAACAAAATTAGTCAATATTACTACCCTGTTCTCTGTGTGTGGTTCTTGAGCAAAACAGTTAGAGGGTATGGCTTTATACAGCTGTATTAAAAATAACAACAACACTGAGTGCTAAAGAACATAAAGTAATTAAGGAGTATGTTCAACAACACAACAATCCACCCCCTGTTATTACAAGCGAACGAAAGCGACGCTGTAGTTTAACCTTCTAAGAAATAAAATATTCCAATACAATGATGCTTTGAGGTATAGAATTTCCAACGCTTTGTAAGGCAACTAATAAAGGAGGCAATTTCTGTTTGACAGTAAGGCTGCGAATCAGAAAGATGAAATGCGCGCTATGGCTTTGTTTCACCATTACAATATAGTTTGTTCGTGCTAAATGCGGCTGTTGGAATCGGTACAGCCTTTGTTCTTTGAACAGTATTGTTCGACGATGATTTGATTGGACAATGGATGGGCAAGGTAATAGTGCACTAAATGTATAAACAATTTCAATTCGCTTTCAAAAGTTATTTTTTTTTGCATTGGATGGTGGCCGTCGAACAACGTGGACCGTGTCTTCAGTCGGCTAAGGCAGGGCTATCAATGATACGTTTGTTCTAAGTAGTCATATTTATATTTTACTTGAACACTTCGCACAGAACCTGTGCGGTGAGCATGTTTCTTTGAGCCGCACACGAGCCTTAGTTCTTCCATTTTCGTAAAGGATCAACAAAAACATCGAGTTGTCGTAGGAATAACGTTATTTGGGAAGTTTATTGCTTATCACTGATTTCCTTATAGAATTGAATAATATATGTAAAACTTGACTAGAGTAACCATTGGTCAAAAAATGCTGCCAAGTAAAATAAAAATGTAACCAGTACATAGAATGAGCTCATTTACGACGAAAAAGATTTTTTGTACAGAAAATTTTTTATTTTATACCATCCTATCTATGTTTTACTGCTGTACAACAATTGCATTATATATAATGTAAAGCTGAAAAAGAATGATAAAAATTAGCATATACTACAATAATTGGGCGTGTGAGGCCATTAGTTAGTCACACCGAGTGGCAAAGAATAATAGTTGGGCGTTTGAGGCCATTAGTTAGTCACACTGAGTGGCAAATCAAAGTTGTGCACTGCATTTTCACTTATCATGTATCTCTTGCACCATTTTATTTCAGATTTTATTTCTTTCACTACAGCTGTATATGTCAACATTCTACAAGTATTTTATCAAGTAGTAAAAACAGGTCATATTATATATTTTTTGTTGCTATCTTAGTTAAAAACAATGTTTTGCCGAAACTGAGTCGGTCAGCCTTAAAGGAAATGCGGTAAGAGTGGGGACTGTATCGTGTAGTTGTTGCTGCATAAGAGTAAATATGTTAACCGTCTTCTAGCTACTAGCAACTGATGCACCGACTCATAAACTCATTCTCAATAATCATCCATTATATACATAATATATCCCAACACGTAAATAATAACTCATGCATGCAAATGTTGTGACCGCCCCCAAGTAACGAAGTAGGGACTTAAAGCACTTTCGGTAAATTTACGTTCTGAGCTACGCAACAGCTGAATAATTCTAGACGTCGGAGCAAAGCTGTAACTGAGAATTTCTTTACTTTCAACACTAAACTGGTTGACAGCTTGACTGCGCCGGATATGGCGAGGCCTTTTTTTTTTCTCAATTTCTTCATACCGTTTCTGTAATTTATTACTTTTTTTGCCGCCATAGTAGAATATTGCCCGCGAGTAACTTCTATGCCGTCATTTTCGACGGACGGGTGTGCTTGTTTATACATACAGTATATATAAGTGCCTAAGTAAATCACAGTGGGGTAATAGCATTACTGTATAATCATTCAAAGATTCAATATTCTATTTATAATAATTAATCTACACGCCTGGTTATCCATGGACAGATAATGTAACCCAAGTGAAGCATAAGCCGCCGTAGGATACCCAGAGTGTCGCAAATAATAATAACTAGCTGGACCCGTGAAACTTTTACGGCTTTGCAAGGCCTTTCAGACAGAGCCGAGAAACTTATATTTTAGCATGGAGACACCACACTTGTTCTTCAACACTGGGACTCGATGTGTGATACATTATGTCCATCCTCTTGGTTGATAATAATATCCATAATTCCCTGCAGTGGAGTAG
>LQNS02278161.1:286784-306919 GCA_001587735.2 Parhyale hawaiensis
TTCCTCTGACGAAGCAGTTTTCTCTTCATAGGTCAAAATTTGAGCACCTCAAATGAAACAGATATTTGAGGTGGGAAGACGGTATCAACGGTATCTTTGCTACCGAGCGAACACATTGTATATAAGCTGCCATGTCGTTTAGGCTTGTTGAAGTGTTTTACTCAAGATGTTACTTCTGCCTGTCTATATAGAAGACCTGAAGATGACCGCACGACAAAGGATCAATGAAGAAAAGAAGAAAACTAAGAAGCAAATATGAGAAGAGGAGATTCCGCACCGGCCTAGAGGCATTAGGCAAGCGTATAGGTTATTGCTTGAATTTTTCACGCACGGGTCCACTAGTGGCATAATATTGGTCAATTACCCAGCAAGAAAACCTGTGTAATTTTCGGGGTTAACAGCTCTAGTTATGCTCGGAAACACCATACAATAATACGTTCAACTTATAACTGGCTGTTCAGCTCAGACTTCGTTCGGGCTACCGTATCTACGCTACCGACTTTCACAGTATATAGAGCGCTGTACGTCTGTGCATAAGTTTTGCCTTCGATTGTACCGCGTGTGTACGAAAGATACTTAAAAAAATTCGCTTTTTTTGTTCCTCATAAGTAACTTTGTTTCGTTACATTGCTAGGTAACGTTAATAGAGACTTCTCTGTAAGTTATACAAGTGTTAATTAGGTAACTAGGGTAGATCATAACTAGGTAAATAGTATTAGTGATGATTAGGTAGCTACCGCTAATATTATTCAGACAACTAGTGTTGGTATTTATTAGGTAACCAACATGACTGACATTGAAATATGCAGTGCGAATGACAGTTAAATAACTTAAACAGATGACTAATTGTTAATTAGCCCTGACGATTATTAATTAACTAAAGCGGTTTCCTATTATAAAACTAGCATGGATGATGGTTATGTTACTAGCACGAATGATGAACATGTCTATAAAATGAATGATGAATGAAGATCATTCCCTGAAAATTATTTCTTCTTTCAATTTCGATAGGATTGCAGAAATATATTCCAACTTAGTTTTTCATAATGATCATAGTTGTTGATATATTGTCTTTTCAAAATCAGAAGTGTTAATTTGCTCCTTCAATTAAGGAAGTAATGTATTTTTCATTTTCAAAACATACCGTATGACTCAGTCACAGATTCTTTTTACAGTTTTTGTAAACTCGTTTCAGTAAGTGGGTTTATTCTCTCGTCTGTATGTTATAAAATCTACCCGTCCCTCACTCTTGCTTCAATTTTGGCTCCATTGATTTCTATTAACAATTCTGCATCGCTCGATTGCAGCCACAGCCCAGCGGGGCCATACTCTCCCTCACGTCCAAACCCTGTTCATAAATCAAAGTTTAATTAAGCTAGGGAACCCTAGTACAATTTTGCTGGCTAATTATGCCATTTTAGTGGGTTTATTTAGCCATTATTAGCCTTATTGTCGACACAAGCATTGTAGCTCACGCACCAGACGCCCTAAGTTTAATCATTTGGCGACACACGTTGCGGACACAACGGCCTTCCGACGGGTGCGCTTTAGGACTTTATTACAGCGAGTTTCGAGTAAATAATGGAGGTTACTTAGGGTAAATTGTGTCCAACTTAATATCTGGGTAGCAGAGCATGGACTTCCGGCAGGAGCGGATTGAGGGTAAATTGCATAGGGTATATTGTGTCCAAATTAATAGCTGAATAGCTGAACATGGATTTCTGGTTGTAGCTGATTGGAGGCAAACAGTTGCAGTTCTTTAGGATATAATGCGTCCTACTTAATAACTGGGTGGCAGTTCAAAGGCATGTGGTGGTGATGTTTTCCGAGTAACTATATAGGTACAGTTACTTAGGATAAATTGCCTAAAGTGATACGTAGAGTAACTACATTGTGGAGGTTTCAGAATAAATGCTGTTTGTAGTTAGTGATGACAGCTTCTGTTCGCTGTGGAAAGCGAGGAATGGTGATCTGGATTTCCACGAAGAAAATTTTCACCTCATTCTAAAAGCAAATGATAGTTTCCAAAATAAAAGTAAGGGATAGGGTTTCCAGATGCCTCATTTCATAAGTGTGAATGAATGAATTTTACCATTGCAAGAGCCTGTTGTATGAATCTTTCATCATTTCAGTAATTTAAATAGTTACTCTGATGAGTTTTTATCATCGCAAACAGAGAAATTTCTGTTACGGTAAGCTTATGTTTACCTTCAAAAATATCATTTCATCAGACTCCTGGATAGGTTTGCCTTTTTAAAAGTATGTATAAACTTATAGCTCAAGAGATTTCTCTATGCATAGCTACAATTTTTAAATGATAGTTATTCTATCTAAACTTCTTAGCTCAGTATAACCTTCTGTATAAAGAGGCAACTTTTGAGGTTATGTATGTAGAGAATAGCGCAAGTTTCCGTTCAAGGATGTATCTAAGATCATGAAGTAGGGGTACATTCCGGGAGACGGCTTGACCTTTGTACAATTTAAACGTATGACGAAATAACTAGAGACAGCGAATTTCATAATAATAAAGGTGGCAGAGTTCAAGAATATCTAGAAGAATAAAAAAAAGTAATGTGGGTGACAAATCGGTCAAGGTCTGGTTTAGCTACAACAGATTTTTCATGATTTTTTAAATTATTTAGGTAATATGAGGCATTTTAGGACTTTTTTCAGAAACTACGTTTCCGTAGAAAATGCTTAGTTTTCGAGATATTTAACTTTGAAATTCCCATTTTTTTTCTATAAAAAAAACCGGTGACCTCATAGGAACTTATGTTAGGTTAGTTTCAGTTCCTATGAGGTCGTCGGTTTTTTCCGCATAGAAAAACAATGGGAACTTCAAAGTTAAATATCTCAAAAACTAAGCATTTGCGACGGAAAAGTCTTTCATTAAAAAAGTCTTAAAAAGTCTAATATTACCTAAATAAGTGAAAAAAGTAATGAAAATCCATGTTGTAGCTAGACCGGATCTTGACCAACAAATCTCGTATTCAGTGGCACCAATGATAATGCGTGAAGATCGAGGGCCTTTGAGTTTCACAGCGTCGATACCTGTGTATCCACCGGCTGAGGTTCTGCCAAAGTTGTGTGCAATATCTTTTCTTCTCTGAGTTCTTATTAAACAATTCCCGAGTCACAACTTGTAGCGGCGATGGTTCTCATTTTGCGTAAGTAGAAAACTATTCGGATAAATAACATGCGTCGAATGCCGTGCTTGTTAGACAAGTTTGTTAATAATGGAAGAATTATGCACTGAAACGCACCTCAAGCTAGACAGTATATCGGGATTAGTTTCGTTGCAAACGATATTTTGACGATTTAGAAAGCTCACCAACTCCAAAAGTGTCTTAAAATTTAGTGCAAGGCTTGAATTAAAAATGGACCAACATTATTGAATGATACAGAAGAAGGAACAAAATTCATACCAGCTCAAAAAGCAAACAATAAATTCACACTGCATAAGAATTTAACGTTAAGCAATGAACACTGAATGGTCCAAATTGGTTGCTATAGCAACTGCTTCTAAATGGAAATAAGACGAAAACGCTTTCTCGGTGCTCTGTAAACACCTGCAATTGTTTTCCAGGGGCTAAAAACAGACAGGCTTTGGTCTAAAGGTCTCTCTCGAAGAATATAATAATAATATGCATTATATAAACTGCACACGGAGCTCCTCCTTTGTACAGTACTTAGGTTATGAGCCCCACAGCTCTATTTCAAAAATAAATGACACTGATGGGTGTTTGGCCACGTTTGTATCACTTGTTTTCTCCAAAAAGTTCCAGTTTAAGGGCTTTGCATGAAAACCAACGGTTATGCGGAGAAGCATTTACTCGAAAAATAAAAATTACGGCTGACTTAAAAATCTATACGTTTCTATACGGCCGAAGACGGATCTCGACAATCAATTCCGTGCCTTCACAGATCGCTGTTTTATCATTTTTTTTTCACTCAATAATTTTTTATTACAGACAATTATCGTAATATAAAAAGGAGAACAAAGCTACCTGTGCACATCATGTTAACATGTATGCTAAGTCCAGAGCTGGGCGCGTCACTCGTTTAGGGTCGTTGCGTCAGCGTCAGTCCGTCACTGCCGGAGAGGGTGTTGCGTCAGCGTCAGTCCGTCGCTTTTTATTCCGCAAAAAGTTGCGTCATTTCGTTTGCGTCACTGCGTCACTGGTGGATACTGTTATTTTAAGTAATCAACTTAATATGCATGAAAACTCATATAAATACATGATAAAAAATACTATGAAATGGACATTTTAATAATCAATTAGTTACCTCCGCCAAGGAGGTTGTTTTAGCCGAGTTTACTTTGTTTGTCACCAAGATATTTAGAAACTTAGGGACGGATCTTCACAAAATATACGCGTATTATTGTTAGGCATCTGACGAATAACAGATGATTAAACTTAGGTGAAGATGCGTCCAACCGTTTGTTTGCTTGTCTTTCTCAGTATCTCAACTCAAAAAGTTAGGGATGAATTTCTATGAAATCTACATGAGTTGTTAGGTACCTATATCACAAAGAGCAAATGACCAATTTTTTGTGATGATCTTTTATGCTTGTTCGTTTGTCTCTGTTTGATTTGTTGTTAGTTAGCAAAATGACTCAAAAAGTTGACCGTTAATAGAAATTGTTGGTAATGGTAAAAGACATAAATGATCAAACTTGATGATGATCGGTTGGTCTGCTTGCAGTAGTAGTAAACTTGTTGGGTATTGCACGAAGAGCAAATAACCATTTTTTTGTGATCTATTGGTCTGTTCGTCTCTGTGTTTGATTTATTGTTTGTTAGCAAAATGACTTAAGAAGTTATGAACGGAACTTTATGAAATTTACAGAAACTGTTATTAGTCAGCGAAGTACCACAAGGCACCGTACTTGGGCCTGTTCTCTTTCTCATCATGATCAATGATATGGGGCACGGATGTAACTATGCGGTCCTTTCGTCATTTGCTGACAATTATACACGAATACTAGCTGCTGTGCAATCTGTGGAAGACGTGCTGTATGTGCAGCGAGATTTGGAAAGTATCTGCAAATCGTCGGCAAAAATAATATGACCTTTAATGAAACAAAATTCGAACTGCTAAGATATGGAAAATATCAAACACTCTTTGAATCCACGCAATATACCACCAGCGATGGGCATGAAATTGAGAGAAAAACAGTTTTAAGAGACTTCGGAGTGAGAATGCAAGACGATGCTACGTTTAAGAACATACTGCTAGAGTTGTCACTGTGGGAAAACGATGGAGTGGATGAGTTTTGTGAATTTTATCGTCACGTGAAGTAGATGTAATGCTCACACTATGAAAGCAATTAATTCATCCGAGAATAGAATACTGTTTTCCACTATGGATGCAGATTACAAAAAAAAAAATCAAGAACAACTTGAAGGTATCCAACGATCGTTCACGGCCAGAATTTGAGGCATGCAGGAGTACGATTACCACAAACGACTTAGCTGTTTCTACTTGTATTCAATACAACGAAGATTCGAGCGATTTACAATCATATATGTTTGGAAAATTCTGAAACGTATCACTGTGAATGTGAATGAGCGGATTGTCGTCAGACACTCAGAAAGAACTGGAATGACTTCTAATATACACATCTCAATCAGAGATGGTGGAAAAGCTGTGGCCACTAAATATTCTAATAGCTTCGCTGTGCGGGGAGCAAGATTGTTTAACAAAATGCCTTGGTATATTGGAAACGCCCCTGATATCAAATTGTAGAATTCAAAAATTTGTTGGATTCTCATTTAAGAAGAGAACTAGATAAACCAGCGGTCAGCAGTTACGTGCACTGAGGAGATAATTCGCTGCTGGCTCTCTCTTTGTTCGCTAACTGCGGCACCACAGAAGACACCCAACATAGTGACTCCACACACGTGGGGTGAGGCGAACAACGTCACCTGAACGTTTTCCAAAGACCCTCAAGGTACTGCTTCAGTCTACTTTCAAAAAGCACAAATGACCAGATTTGGGTGCTGATAAAGAGGAAATTCTAGTTTCAGAGCTAATTTGAACTTTACAGTAACGTTGCCCAACATGGCGGAGGCATACGTTTTGAGAGTACTCTAGTTATTATTTAGCTTGATTAATTTTTTATATTTATTGTTACTGTATCCTAATTATAGTATCATAGAAGTACAAAATGCAATGCGTAATATAATATTAGACTACGACAGGTGATAACTAATAAGAAGAAAATGTACCAACAAATTTGACAATAGGTTTTTCTAAGTTAGTCCATTGAACAATGTGATACTGGCATCAGTTGTTGGAATATTTTTAATAAATTTTAGCTAATATCTCCTCACTCAAACGTAGACCATTTACATAATAGACGTTGTTGCGCTGAATACGAATTTATCCTCCTCTTATCGAGTGTTTTGAAATGAAATCGAATGTCATCGAACGTTTTTCAAGAATAGCAGTCGTCACATCCCCTCTTAGATCACTACTGCAAACTATTTCTGAAAAAAAGAAACTATTTGCTCCCGGTACTACTAATCTATTGTTCGTAAAATAGATATTTACCACTCCCTTCCATACTACTGCAAAGCCACCGTCAATACAGTCAACTCTCTGAAAACTTTCCTTTCCAAAGCCTACCTGCATATAAGCTTCATGTTCTCTTTCAAAAATATATATTCCATAGGACACTATTTTAAATTAAAAGGTAAAGCTCCCACAGCTCTTCTGCCAGTGTTGTCCATACATTTCAATGCAAGAGCTACGTCGCTTCGTACGTGGGCATCACTGGAGAGCATTACAAAGCCCGCGTTGACCTCCATCAAAATAGGTTTACCACTTGCAAATAACTATAGATTCTGCTTCCAATCCTCATTTAGAATAAAGCACTTATCCTTTAGCAGGAAAGACTTCGTCATTGACTTTTCCAATCCAATAGAGCTCACAACTTTAGAATCTCTCTGCATCCATAAAACAAAACCCAGCCTCAATATAATGACTACAGGTGTAGCTCTCATTGCAATTCATAACTGACTTTTTTCTTCCAACTATACCACGACTGCTGCATCCATATCGTCCGATTGTACAAGCACTGATATTGGGTCCTTCCGAGCTTATCCCGGTCATTCACATTTTACACCTCCCACAGACAATATCTCTGCTCCCTGCTAGTCTGCCAGAAAAAGTGTTCTTTTTTAGGTTTTGTCACTCATTATTCTTCATTCTGAACATAGGAAAAGACATAACGAAACGTTAAATTTTAATTAACTTTGTAAACAATACGTTTAGTAGACGAAATTATACGTTTCAGCCGTCGGAAATGCTTAGTCTTAGAAATGCTGATGAGCTGAGCAACTTAACTTTAGTATTAAATCAGTATTGGTACTCACTCTCGCGCACCTTTTTATTGCCTAAGCTGTGATGTCATTAGCAGAACCAGTCTTACGCTCCTAGCCTTGGGAAGTAATTTCTCATTGTATATGAAATTCATGGATTTGTCGTCCGTGGAGGGAAGTGGTTCAGTTATTTTTTGCTAGTTAGGATTACGATGCGTCGACATGACACTACGTAAACGTTAAATACTCGGCGGACGAGCGACACATAGTGTCTGACAATGTTATTTTATTTGGTAGAGCAATTGTATGATTTTGTTTGATTGATGCGCATACTTCAGCTGTAATATAACGTTACAACAAAATTGCTCGTTTCTGTGATAAGTTAGTGTTTTCTATGCAAATTTGATTAGAAAATTCCCTCCTAACTGCTCTAGGGTACTGGTGTACCGTAATGTTGAGCTTAAAAAAATTGCTATATAAAAAATAATGCGACAGTGACCTATACTCGGAAATTCGTGTTCAGTACATCAATATCTACCATATAGTGGTCTAAGGTTTTCGCGTTTGAGTGGTGAGTAATAGTAAAATATACCATATTTTTCCGCCGTACAAACTGTACCTAGAAGACTACGTTTTCTTTGCTCTAAGGGAAAAATGACGCAAAATTTTATTTGCGTCACTGTAGTGGCGTCAGCGTCATTGCGTCGTTCGTAAAACTTTTGCGTCGTTGGGTCATGCGTCGATGAAATGGTCGTTGCGCAACTGGTGACGCAAGTGCCTAGCACTGGAGCCTAAGTCTAAAACAAACGAATCAGATCAAAATAAATTCAGTTGCACTACTGCAACATAGGGAGAGAATATTCATTAACGCACCGCGAATTCAATTTTTTTATTATCGCAATAAATGCTATTAATGAGCTTCAGTGTTATATGCATCGTATAAATCTAGCTGAAAGTGACTAATACCCCATATTGTTTATGTCTATGGCAGTGCAACTTCTGTTAAAATGGATAACTCATTGGCTGTGCTGGTATATGCTTGTATCAACTAAACAACTCTCAGTTCTCATAAAATTCATGCAATGCAGTTGGTATGAGCTATCGTCTGCAGATAATGGGAAAAAATACCCCTTTTATCTTGCAATATGTTACCCACCGATAAAAGGAGACTTTGACATCTATAAAAACGCTTTTCTCTGACGTATCATCAGCACAAATTTTCGATGAAATGGTAGCTCTGCTTGTATATATATAATATGTATTTGTTTTTTATGCAAATTTTTTTAATATAAAAGATGCATAATCAATTTATTTTCTTACTTTAGGTCTTCTTGTTTTCTTGTGAGTTTTAAAAATCACAATACCGTTTCTTTAAATGAAATGTTTTCATTTATACATATTGCTTTTACAAAGAGTACTGCATATCATTGCTATTTTTATAAGAGTATTTATTTCATTTAAAACCACAGAAATGTTTTCAAGTTGACATCGCCAAATTTAGAAAAAAAAACAGCCTCTTCTAACGCATTAGCTGGACACTCTCACTTGTAGAATGCTCGGGATCGAGACGGTTATCAGCACGCAAGTTTTTGCGCTTGGATAGCTGAGTAAGCATTGGTAACCGGACGCTATTGTGCGGATACTGGCCGTGACCGGAAATGGGACGGGTCGGGAGGTCACTCGTCGTCAAAATAAAAGCCTTCCATCACGGTGCCATAGCTCTTGATGACCTGTGGTCGACTGCGGCCTTGCACTGGTCTGCGGCCAGTTGGCCTATATTTTCAGTATGGACTAGTGCCTCAGGGTTTCTCAGCTGGAGTGTACGGTAAAGCTGATTTTACCTTTAATAAGTCAACTAATCAACATAATGCTGGACCCCAGCACGTGTTCATTTAGATTAGATTAGATCAGATTAGATAGGCGGCAGTAGACGAACTAATAGGCCCATTCCCAAAGGGACACCGGAACTTACGTCCCGGCCCTCTATGAGCTATTGCCATTATGTTAACAGGATCCAGAGGATTGGGGAAAAGAGAAGAAAAAAAAGAGGGGGGCAAGAATCTCAGCCAAGGAGACGACTTGAATGCACGTAAGCACGATCAATAGCCGCTGATATATGCGAAGCTTAACGATGCCAAACTGTGTAGTTGGAGCGGAAGAGAGGAGACGGATTAAGGTGGCCTCGGAAGCTCTGGCCATTAAGAGTTTGCGACTCCTGGCGGAGGAGTTTTTAACTCAGGAGGATGTCTTTCCCAATGTATGTCAAGATGATTTGAAACGCGTTGACTGACTCCGCACCAACAACATCGGAAAGGAGTCTATTCCAAATGCTGACTATGAAATACGGAAAGAACTGCTGACTTAAGGTTGTGCTTGAGTTTTTGACAGTTGTTTCGCAAGCGATCATTAAGGTCTCTTTCAAAGAGTCCCGTTGTAGGTACGTCGTTGAAGCCATTCAGATACTTGAATGCTTCTACTAGTTACCCCCTGAGTCGTCTTTGCTCGAGAGAGATCAGACTCAGTTCTTTTAGGCGACATTCATACGAATTATTTCGCACCTGAAGTATCAATTTCGTTGCTCTGCGTTAGACTTTTTTCATGTTATCAATATCTTTACAGAGATGCGGCGAACACAATTGAACAGCAAATTCTAAGTGTGGCCGCACTAGCGCCTTGTACAAGGGAATGATGATGTCCTTGGACTTGTATTCAAAATTTTTGGTGATGAATCCCAGTACTCTGCTTGTCATTTTCACACTCGTGTCAACTTGCCGACTGTGTTGTAGTTTGTGTGTAAAAGTGATTCCCAAATCCCGTTGTTGGGTGACAGCAACTAATTCTGTCCCGTATTTTTAACTCTTTGACGGGCAAGTGCCCATATATGGTCACTTCCAGAATTTATCCTTACGGAGCGTGGTTTAGCCGGCCGACAAAGAGTTAAGTACCTAACAACTCATTGTTTAGCAACAAGTCAACATAAACGCTAACTGACCCCCGGTAATTATAAGCTCACTAGAGTGCCCGTACTGTCAAAAATGACAGCGAAGAATTTGAGACGACCCGTCTCCATTTAATACGCCTTTGTCACTAATATGCTTCTGAAGCATACGCTGCAACGGCTGACTCAAATTGTTATAAAAGATAAGTGCTCTCTTTTTTTTCAATTGTTTATCTGAGAAGCATTATCGCCTTCTAGCTTTGGTCACAGGCAGGAAAAATCTTACATTAGCAAGCGTATCATGCATACCGAATAAGCCTTCAGTACATCGAAGATTTTGTGTTGCATCGAAAATTGCTATGTAGAAAGAAGACAGCAAGCTGAAAGGAATCATTACATCTACTGCTTTTCAAAAATCATTGCTTGTTCTGCCCTTCGTTGATTAGCTATTGAAGTTAAACATCGTAAACTAAAAGCAAAAATATGTTTCGAGTTTCGATGAAGAAAGTTCTAGAAATCAAACAGCATGGCCGTACTAAGAGAAGATGTAATATCGTTATTGTTTGATTTAAAGAAGTGTTTCAAGCAAGAAGTGCATTGAGGTAAATGGAATAAGGATACCACTTTCGCCATTTCTACAACCTGGTCATCGATCTCCATGAAAACGCAACCTAAATACAAAATTTACATCCTGACCTATTTTTTGCCCGTCTATTTCTTTAAGAGCGTGACCCAAAACATACAAACAAATATATACATGTAAATACACGTCGGAAGTCATCGTATATTTTCGATCTTCACTGACACTTTTTTCATGCACCGCTGCCCTGAATTATTATTCAAAAATTCTGGAGGACTCACTGGTGAGTTAAATGTACGTCAGCGAAATGAAGAGCTCTTGAAGTCAACTCACCGCTTCAGATTCTCTCGAATGAAATTTCCATGCCGTTGTCATTAATTAGAGAAAAAGATTCACACTTTAGTCCGTAAAGACGTGTGCAGTAAGGCAGCTGAGATAAGGGGAGCTTTTATTGGATTACCTGTACTGTACTTGAGGCGCAAAAAGGCATCGGCTCAGGGGATGATAAAAAAATAGTTTTTTCTAGTGCAGGAAGTGACGTTAATGTAAAACTTTAGAGTACACAAAGTAGTTTAGGAAGCACAATATAGTACATTTCGTTGCCATCGGGTGATAGGCAGGTCCATAACTCGAGGATCATTGTATGTTATTTGTAAAGTTATATGTAGAAAAACGTAATCACTTGTAGAATTTGCAAATTCCAAGGCAATTTTGAGGTAAAAAAAATAAGTATTTAGAAGCAGTTTTTGCCCAAAAAATTGGATGTCGATATGGTAGCGAAGTTTTTATTCGAGAAAGTGGTTGGCGAATATGTGTATCAGACTCTGGCAGAACCCAGAGGGAGTTTAGTGTATTGCAGTTTTTTCTTGTTCATCATCGTTCTTAACTGACAGGTCTCTAATGTATTGTAGTTTTCTCAACTTCTATTCTTGAGCTTTACAATTTCACAAGAATGAAACTGCAGTGCCTATAGTGCACAAGTGTGAACTTGCATATAGTGATATGCCTGGGAACAGTAATGTTCAATTACCTTCAGGACGCTACATTGTTTACTGCATAGAATATGCCTGGCGCTTAATTTGCACCAGCAACTGATACATTACCAATTACAATTTAATAAAATTTTGTATCAAATGTAACCCTATATTGCACGAAGTTACAGCGAAAATACTTGCGAATAACATTAATATTTATTAACTGAATTCCTTCAGCGACAGCGCATGGGGTCAAGTTTTTGCACTCTCCTTAAGTATCTATAGCTAAAAAAAAACGTTCTCTCGCGTTTCAAAGCGTTGCTGAACCAATTATCATTGTTCTTATAGACTCTAGATATGTTCATACATTTCAACATTCACTGCTGCCTCAACTATTTTTTCTGTGATTTCAATTAGCACAACCCTAGCAGAAATCTGGGGCACCGAAAACCTCAAACCGTAAATTGGCAGTCAGGACGGCCAAACTTTTTTTTAGAAGGGAGGCTGATCGTTTGCTCCTTTGTCCTAACCATGGACGCGTAAAGTCGTCATCTTCGCTCATTGTTCAAATTTTTGTACTGTTCTAGTCGTATTTTGAGATACTGCTGAAAACGAAACCAGTTTAACCTGTATAAACCGAAGAAGTTAAAGAACCCCTAACGTTTTTCATATTCGGAACAATTTCTTAAGCTTCTTCAGAAGGAGAAATTGTAAGTTTTCTGCAGATATCTTGTTTTCCTACTTCGACTCTTACATTTTGCGATTGCTCAAATGAAAGCAATCAAGGTTGTCTGCATGACAGTTTACACTTTGCAAAGAAGGGAATTTCTTCCACATTCTTAACTTGTTATACACTCAGAATCTCTATCAGTGCAAAATGAGGGTAGTCAAATTTAGTTGGCAGTTTGTGCTGGCCAAAAAACGCTAGATCGAAGCCCTATTATTTCCAGTATCTAGTTAGAGTTTTTTTTACGAAATTTCTGCACACGGAAAAGCCTTAAGTTCCTACTTTTTTCTACAGACAATTTATTTTTTCTGTTTCATATTCTGCGATGGCGCAAAATTAAGGCAACCGAGCCAGCCTGGCAGTTTGCACTGACCAAGGACGCGAGAAGCCCTTATTATTTCCCGGATTTGGTTCACTTTTTTAAGCTTCCACGAGCAGTTCAACTGAGCGAGATAAGTAAGCTGGGGCCCGAAGCGGGCAAAAATGCTTCACCGCTTTTACAAACACGACTAAAATACATTGAGTTGGCGCTTCATAATCCTATGCATTTTTGCCACGGTAAACTCCGGGTGGCTGATATGGACTGAGTACATAGAGGAATCTTATAGCAAAAGCTGTCGTATTCTTACTACTTTCAGTCTAAAAGTAACTCAATGTAGACAGAAATGACCGGGTAACTAAAAAAGTTCGAGGGGTTTTTAGTGAGAATTGTCTAACAGAAAAACCCAAAGATACCAAATATATTATAATTATGTATACTTAGACAATTCGAAATACACCGGATCGGCGCCCTATATGAAATTTTAATTGAACTGTCAAACTTCCATAAAACAAGAAAATCCTAAGTGATTTATTGTTAAAAGCCAAGGTTAAGTACACCAAATATTGAAAACGGGCGAGTCTAATGCCGTAATAAATGTTGGAACCCGAATTGTTTTAGGCATCAAATATTAAAGGGAATTGTTGTACTCTACGCGTTTCTCGTGTTTCACAGATTTTCAAGAGCTAGATATGGTACGTATAGTTAGCGCAAGGGCAGAACGCCTGCTAATTTTTGATATAACCTTGAACTTTAACAATAAATTAATTAGGGATTTTTCTCTTAGAATTTACAATTAAATCAAAACTTTATATAAAGGACACCTATCCGGTGACTTATGCATTTTTTGAGTGTATATCATTTCTGCAAGTTTACTGCTCAACGAGCAACCTTTTGCGTAATAATTAACAACTGTGTATACATATAGATAGAGAGAGAGAGAGAGTTAAGGTACAAATTATGATCACCGAAAGAGCACTTATCTTTGTCAAAACAAAAGCTGTAGAACTTTATGCAAATATGTGCAGGAGATTGTCATCGTCATTACACTCCCAGTTTACCGCCACTATGAGACTGAGGTGGTACATAATTATAATGTATGTACATGGCTGTGTTTCTACTATGACTTCTAGTTGCATGAAATCTCTCTACCACGTCAACCTCTTTTAACGTCTGCTTTGTTCATTAGAGATTTAGACAAAGGTGTAGTGTATCTATCTACGACGGCTAATGCTTAATAATAGACATGAAAGTTCCCAATGCACTGCCTTTCAGAATAATGCATCCATTTTCAAAAGGTTATTTTATTTGTCAGTTAATTGGGATAATTAGCCATAAGTGCAAATAGTTGAGTGAAATTTAAAATTTTATAAGCCATTATATAGGAGCTGATGCACCCTGCACCTTCCCTTCGCTTGTGGTTGAGTAAAAATATAATGATAGATCACTGTTCCTGTAACTGTCAATGTATCTTTGAGAAGTAGTAGTGCATATTAAAATCAGTTGCTGATAATAGCATGGAATGACCAAAAATCCGTACGACTATTTTTCACTTTATTGTCCCCAGTAAAATAAAACGCAGTAGCCACAAGTTTTAGAATTAACTTTAAAACTTATTAACTCTGTAATTACCAGTGAACCAAAAAATAGTGTAAATGTGCAACGTTAGCAAACTTAGGCTTTAAAAATTGTTTCTTATCCAACACGACTTCTCGTGCAACGACGGAACTGCCTATTTTGGCATTATAGTACAGTACGAAACTAGGCTATGTGTATACGTACTAAACGGTGAAAGGCCTATGGTTTCTCTATGCTAATATTTTCGAAGGAATGATATTATAATGCAGTGTTTCATCACCAATTTTCATTAACTGGCTATCACGGTCTATGGAAATTATATAGGAAGAAATTCGAGTGTTGAAGACGGTATATAANATTAGATAGGGGAAAAATAGAACTAATAAGATAGGAGAAAATTCAGATTTCAAAAGGCGAAAAAAAAAAGTTGGGTACCTTGCAATCTTTTTCTTCAGTATTAGATAGGGGAAAAATGAGGAAGCCCAAAAGACGGTGGGGGTTTTGGTGAAGTGTTAATTTTTTGCCGTCATTTATGATGACGGCAGGGGCCACTAGTGCTTAATAATAGACATGAAAGTTCCCAATGCACTGCCTTTCGGAATAATGCGTCCATTTTCAAAAGGTTATTTTACTTGTCAGTTAATTGGGATAATTAGCCATAAGTGCAAATAATTGAGTGAAATTAAAAATTTTATTAGCCAGTATATAAGAGCTGATGCACCCTGCACCTTCCCTTCGCTTGTGGTTGAGTAAAAATATAATGATTGGTCACTGTTCCTGTAACTGTTAATGTATCTTTGAGAAGTAGTAGTGCATATTAAAATCAGTTGCTGATGATAGCATGGATTGACCAAAAGTCCGTACGACTATTTTTCACTTTATTGTCCCCAGTAAAATAAAGCGCAGTAGCTACAAGTTTTAGAATTGACTTTAAAACTTATTATCTCTGTAATTACCAGTGAACCAAATAAAAGTGTAATTGTTCAACGTTAGCCAACTTACGCTTTAAAAATTGTTGTTTCCCATCCAACAAGACTTTTCGTGCAACGACGGAACTGCCTATTTTGGCATTATAGTACAGTACGAAACTAGGCTATGTGTATACGTACTATACGGTGAAAGGCCTATGGTTTCTCTATGCTAATATTTTCGAAGGAATGATATAATAACGCAGTTTTTCATCACCAGTTTTCATTAAATGGCCGTCACGGTCTATGGAAATTATATAGGAAGAAATTCGAGTGTTGAAGACGGTATATAATGGGGGGGGGGGAATGGCACTCTATGGAAATAGGATAGAAGAAATGCGAGTGCTGAAGACGGTATCAATGGGGAGGGGGGGCACTCTATGGAAATAGGATAGAAGAAATGCGAGTGCTGAAGGCGGTATCAATGGGGAGGGGGGGCACTCTATGGAAATAAGATACTTAGTAAATCGAGGGTTGAAGACGGTATATAAAGGGGGGCGCTCTTGGAAATAAAGCGCCCCCCTCATAAATAAGATAGGAAGTAATGCGAGTGTTGAAGACGGTATATAATGGGGGGGGGCGTTGCACTCGGGAACTCTAGCTGAAGAATCTGAGCCCGTCTACATCTCTCTGTTATAAGATACGTTCAAAGGTGCTGCGGAAGATGTCAGTTTTCCAGGCAGAATGCTGAATTTCCATTTAAGAAGCTCTCTGAGAAGTAAACAGCACAGCAGACAACGGGGGTCTTCGGGAAGTAGCTACTAAGTCTCTGCTGCCGTCATTTATGACGGCTGGGCCCTCTAGTTACCTCCGCCAAGGAGGTTATGTTTTCGTCGTGTTTGTGTGTCTCTCTGTCTGTCTGTCACCAAGATAACTCAAAAAGTTATGAACCGATTTGAATGAAATTTACAGGGATTGTTAGGTATGTTAGGAGGAACAGATGATTAAATTTTGGTGCAGATATGTCCATCCGTTTGTTTGTTTGCCTCATTTTTCTCAATGCCATAACTCAAAAAGTTACGAATAGATTTTGATAAAATTAACAAGAGTTGTTAGATATATAACAAAGAGTATCTGATGAAATTTTGGTAATGATCCGTTTATTCGTTTGTCACTGTTTTTATTTTTATGCTTGTTAGCACAATAACTCAAAAAATAATGAATGGATCTTTATAAAATTTATAGGGGTTGTTAGTAATGTTAAAAGACATAAATGATTAAATTTCGGTGCAGATCGGTTTGTTCGTTTGTATGTTTGACTCATGTTTGTCATAACGTTTGTTAGCAGTATAACTCAAAAAGTTATGAACGGATCTTCAAGAACATTGCACAAGCTGTTATTACTATCAAAAGGCACAATTGATTAGATTTTGGAGTTTATACAAAGAAAATTATGGTCTCAGAGCCAATTTGAATTTTTTGCTACCGTTGCCTAGTTTGGCGGAGGTATGCGCTCTCAGAGTGCTCTAGTCCAAATAATGTTCCGATCTCACAGACATAATAGTGGTTGTTGCAAGCCCAGTTACCATAGTAACCATTGCGTCTGTGACGTATGGACCGTGCCATAACACCGGTGTGCATTCAGAGCTCATCATCGTTTTGTCATAGCTTTTAGTTTAGATACATAACTCATTGATGTGTTTTAACGTTAAATAGCAATCGTAAAATTGTCTTCGTACCGTACGTTGGGTCTACATATTTTCTTGCAGTGTTGACTCTATTTTTAAGTCTTGATAACAATCCTGTAAAACCAGCAAGCTGCGAATTTCAGCAGCAGCACTGCAATTATAACGAGGATGAATGACAGGCAGACTGTTGCTTCAAAAAATTCCACGAAAATAACCTAAGCTTCAACTCGACAAGATGAGAACACGACATCTTCTCATTTTCTGGAGCAGAAATATGAGGGAAGGAGGCGCGTCCGCAGCGAGGAGTTGCTAATGTGAGGACCTGGGATTCGAGGTAAGAATTGCATTCTTTGTAAACTTTGTATCGAGCGAATGTCCTCTCTGTGTAAATCATTTGTTCTGTGGGGGCTTCACTGAGTTACATTTTTGAAGAAGAGCAAAGGATTTCTGGAACAGGGATATTCAGCCCGAGGGAAACTGTGATTTTTGCCAAGAAGGAAAAAAACTTTGAAATACATTTGTGAAGAGAACAACCAAGGACTTATAGAGAACAGAGAAATTTTAGCCAAAAAGAAAATGCAATTTGGGTTAACGTTGAATATTAGTATTTGAAGAGAGTAACAACGAGTTTCAGCAGGAGAAAACAAGTGGTTGTTAGGAAGAAACTAGCGATTTATGTGGCATAAAGAAATATTCGGATACTTAAAAGCTGAAGCTCAAATTTTATTATGCTGTAGTCACAACTTCATCAAATATTTTTACGAGCACTGTGGAGATAATTCGCTGCTGGCTCTCTCTTTGGTCGCAAACTGCGGCAATACAGAAGACACCCAGCAGAGTGACTCCACACACGTGAGGTAACGTGAGCAAAGTCACCTGGACTTCTTCCGAAAACTCTCAAGGTAAGGTAACTCAAGGCAGGTATTAAAAAAATGAAAAGAAGAACCACAGACCACACCAGACATTGACTGGACACTGGCCCCTAAGGCAGATTTCGGTCCCGCAATTGGACCTGACTGCACGGTGCCGCAGACGCGTTGTTATATGTGATTCCATTACTTTTTCTTACTTTGTTAAGGCAATATGACTTAATTCTTTTACTTTCAGTAATGACTGGCAAACATGTACATACTTCTAAAACTTCTATGAGCAACAAATTCATAAAAATATTAAGTCTTGAAGTGGAATTACGTAGAACAACTATTTATGACATCCTTTGATATTTGCAGTACACTTATTGCGCAATACTTGGTGATATAAACAGTCTCATTTTGTAGAATAGAAAGTTCTCAAATTTTTGGTATACTCGATTTGTAATGAAATGTTAAGTAAACAGCTAATGGAAATATAATGAAATTTATTAGGTAGCTTTACGTGAAAAGCGAGAACATCAGAACAGACTGCAGAGCGGAAAGGTGAGTTGGAGCAGCTTGCGGCCATAAAGTGATGGAGC
This sequence comes from Parhyale hawaiensis, assembly GCA_001587735.2. Classification (NCBI taxonomy): domain Eukaryota; kingdom Metazoa; phylum Arthropoda; class Malacostraca; order Amphipoda; family Hyalidae; genus Parhyale; species Parhyale hawaiensis. The sequence goes on from LQNS02278161.1 coordinate 305,278, forward strand.
CCGGCAAGCAGTGAAGTGATGAAGCACTGGCCGCCAGGAAGTGGTCTAGCATTAGAAGCAGTGAAATGATCTAACATTGGAGGTAGTGAAGTGATTTAGCATTGCAAGCAGTGAAATGATTCAGCACTGAAAGCCGTGAAATAATATTGCATTGGCAACCGTGAAGTGATGTAGCTTTGACAGCTGTTGAGTAATAAATATCATTGGCTACTCCGAAGTGATGTAATGTAGGCCACTGTGCAGTGATTTAACTCTGCCAACCATGATGTGTTTCAAATAAGACAACCAAAACGTGATGCAACTTAAGAAACCATGAAGTGATATAACGTACGTTGGCAACCACAAAGTGGTGTAATATACACACCTAGGCAGTTATGTGAAATGATATTGACAATCACGATGAGAAGCTTTAGATGGTTCCAGTAAAGAAGGGTTGTATCAGCCATAAAAAATATTGTTGATTTAATATAATTTACCTTCTGTCTTGGTACCTTTATTTCATAGTTAAACATGCATTTAGTTTATTGGTAGGTACCAATGGAGTATTACTGTGGTTTTAATTCATTTTTTCAACATTACTGGGTTTTCTTAACCTTACTTTTGTTGCGGCTATTGGGATGAGGTCTACCGAAAGCTCTATATACATCAATTTCTGAAGTTATTGCTTCAAATCCGTCATTTGAAAAAAACTCAATTGAATGTGATATTAAAAGACATCTCGTGTAGCATCTATAAGCCAATTTTTTCTATAAAATTTTAATGTTCCTAGAAATTATGATGAATTTTCAATATTTTTTTTGTGTCCGAAGGTATGATGTATATCGCCTCTTGAAGATATATGATTGTGAATTTAGATTTCCTGCTCTGAAACGCATCCCTTATGGTACGATATAGAAATTAATCTCTGTTTGAAGTCTCTGCAAATTATTAGAAATAATTTCCTTACCACTTTCGTAAATCGTCCTCCAGACCCAATTGCGAGAGGACCGATTTCAGTGTCCAGCCAATGTGTGGTGTGGTCTATGGAAGAGTTTATGCTAAACAAAACTTTTATATATTACGGTTGCGAGGCAAACACTTTCATCAGTTCATTTCTGTAACATAAAACTGCTGAGAATAGAAAGGCAGACTCTAAGTCACTTGGCTTGCTAGACATGTCACCAAAATATGAATATATTACTTAGGTAAAAAGCTATTCCTAACTGGTAATCAAACGTTGCTCGGATATAACTGATTATATAGCTTATGACTGTAAAGGAATTTTTGAATTTTCAGGCCTCAGAGGTCTCAGCAATTTCTAGTGTTTCGTTATACCAGACGAAATAATAAAAATACTAGTAAATAATTAAGGTGTTGCAGAGTTATTTCATGATAAGAAGCCGTTAATATTTCTATGAAATTATAAGAGTAAAGGACGTTTTAATGGAATACTTGATTAGATGATAAACGGTTAGTTCAGTAAATAACGATATAAAATATGCTATTTTAGTCCAAAACAAACATCTACAAATTCAGTTAAAATTATCACAGACACGAAATAAAACCACGAGTAAATTAAAAAATGTCATTATAATTACAATAGAGAATTAGTCTACTTAATATCCAGATTCCCTTTCTTAAAGAAAAAAAAAAATTAAATAAA
>LQNS02278161.1:313325-326565 GCA_001587735.2 Parhyale hawaiensis
AGTTAGGTACCGTTGCAGGTCAAATTCTCAAGGAAATTGGCCATGAAGCAACAAGTAACGTTTGCTCTAGCCCTTGGGAGGTGAGGCTTGTAATATAAATTACAAGCCCATCAAGTTCCCAGGGCGGGACGCTATTTCGTAGCTTCTATTTGCGTAAAATATCGTACGTGAGATGTGTTTTTTAACCAGAACCTCCCAAAGCCATCATGGTGTGAGATTATGAATTTTACATCATGATCGGTTGAGCCACTGTTTTTCATTTTCTCACGGGAAAATTAATGGCGGTAACCCATCTCTGTGAACAGATTTCACTTGTTGATAACATTGCTTTGCGGGAATATTTGCTAAAATATGCAGACCTTTGAGGCATTTGAATTTTATTATGATGACTATTTCCATCACCTGCTGTCTTCATTGTGTCAGTCGAATTTAATTGTGTGTTCTCGCTGAGATTCAATAACGTGTTCCATCGATTTCTCCTTGCCTTTTCAGTGAATACTATGATATTTATTCCAATAAATGTTTGATTGCTTATCGTGTGTTTCATTAACTTGCATGAATGCAGAATGTCGTATCGACTTAGGTTAAGTTATTTGATTCACCATTGATTATATTGATTTTATTCATTCGTCAATCTAAAGAGTTTTAAATGCATTGATTATTGATTTCATGATTGCATTTGTTTATTGTTTTCACTATTTGATGGTCATTTAGAATCTTGTGGGGGGCGGCTCGCCTCCCAAAAATTATGGCGTCATGCATAACCTTTATGTCATTTCATTTTATATATATATATATATATACACTCTCCAATCAATCATGCATACATAAATATGTCACATATCAATCAATCAATTAATTATACATATTCAAAAACGCCGTAACATATCTGCAGACACTTATGTATTCATGTACATAACAGTGCAGAATTTGAAGTCGAACAAATTGTGAAAACCGGAAGTAAACTGAATAATGGCCTGAAAAATTCCTAAAATTTCATGTGCAGTGCAAGTGCATTCTTTGGACTGAAGCGTAAAAGTGAAAGTAGTGTAAAGTAGTAGATATTAGTAGAATATAGTTTTAAACAATTCTGCTAATGTGCATTGAGCAATAATGAAAAGAAAACCTGCAGTGTGTCGAAGAAAAATGCAGTAATTACCATCGCTTCTGGCATTACACATGCTCTGCACGCACTTGCTGCTAAAGGGTCCTGACTTAAAAAAAAAGAACGAGAGAGGATTGAGCCCGGCTGGATGGCCAGCAGCCGTTCAATCAATGTGAGTAGTTTTTGATGAGCGACCTCATTAACAACTGCTATTGTTCAGGGGTAATAACTGATGCGAATCAAAGAGGCACTCTGTTGTTTATGCCCGAAAGAGTCTCAATGAATGTGATGCATTGTTTGCTGTTGGAATGTTTTGCGGCGTGTTGTTGGCTGCTTTCATCATGGGCCAAGGACATGCGTATCAATCTATGTCAGGAGTGAAAATGCATTACTACGCGCTGATTCTGGACATGGAACTTTCTGTGTTATGTTCTGTAAAAGTCAAAACTGGCTAAGGACATGCGTATCAATCTATGTCAAGAGAAAACATGTATCACTTCCCATCAATTTTCAGAGTGGACGTTTCTATGACGCGTTTTTTGACACGTAAGCATACGAGCTACGTCTGTGTTGAATATATGCTTTATCGAGTGTCTCATATTGTGCAACAGCTACTTCCTATGCCACGTTTTCCAAAAGATATCAGCAACCAACAGCATACGTACCTGTGTTTCCTAACACCTGATGTGTATCAAATCATATCTATGCACTCTAACATGCTCATAAGTAAGATAATATATGCACAGAGTACTTCATATCTGCGATAGAACCTTCCGCAAATAATTATTTACGGTCGGCATCAATAATCAAAAGTCACCATACTTATCCTATTGTTCATCTTGATTATATGGAGCAAGAGTCATTTACCGTCTCTTGATTTTGTGGCAAACAGTAGTGGAAAAGTACAGCACTTGTCAGAGCTTTAGCAGAGCAAGAGTATTCACAAAGGGAATGCGATGATTGTGGCTAGTTGGGTCCGAGGGAAGGCCACAGCCAGACTCGACTGTTGTCGCCAAATAGAATATTATCAAGTTCAGTTTGCAGTCACCAAGTCGTTATATGAATTGTAGTTTACTCCATCCTGGAAGAGCTGAATCTTACAAGCAGTCCACTTACGACGTCTTTCAGTCCTACTTGGTATGTATTGGTCAACAACCTTAGGAGTAGCCTATTAAGGCCACCCGCTTTTTTAGTCATAAGTTGATCGGTGAATAATCTGGTGACTAGTCCATTTGTACCATCTGCCTTTCAGTCGTTACTCGGAGCCAGTCAACAACTGCGTGGGTAGTCCATTAATTTAATTTAAGTTTTAGTCCTACCTGATGTTGGTCAGCAGCTATGTGAGTAGTCTTTTTAGACCACTGCCCTTTCAGTGGTCACTTGTATCGATCAGCAACATTGTGAGTAGTCCAATGAGATTATCTGTCTTTCAGTCACAACAGTATCGATCAGCAACCTTACCAGTGATCCATTTAGGCTATCCGCCTTTCAGTAGTAGCCTGTATCGGTCAAGAAGTTTGTGAATAATCTATTTAGGCGATCTCCCTATCAGTCCTAACTTGTATCTGTCAAGAAGTCAGAGGAGCGCACCTCCCACACGGCTGCTGCAGTTCCCAGAAATACTGGCATTTTTATAAGATCTTCGGCATGCATTTCTGCTCAGCAAGGCCCAAGTTCGGCCATAAATTGAAGCAGCAGCGCTATCTGCTCGTCTACAAGAACTGTGGTGACTCGCCGGGGCCGTTTCGACGTTCGGCCACTGGTGATTGGGACTGCGAATATCAGAAACGCGAAATTGGGAGATTGAGAATGAGAGGTGATTAGAATATTAGAAATGCAAAATTAGGCAATTGAGAATGCAAGATGCTTAGAATATAAATAGTTCGAGGTTGGGTAATGGGAATGCGAGGTGGTTAGTTTATTTGAAATTAGGAAAGCGAGATTGGGTGATTTGGAATAATTAAAGCATTAGAAATGTGATGAGATTGGAAGTACGGGTGTTTATTTTATTCGAATATTAGAAGTGTGTAATTAGGACTATGGAGTTTTCTAGAGATGGTACAAGTTTGAGATTTTGATAAAAAATATTTTTAAACATTGGCACCATGAGTTCCTCACATACAGTGCTAATCATTCAAAGTATTATAGCTCGTTTAAGAATAGTTTCTGGATATTGCAATTCCAAGACTTGGATTTAAAAATGATAACTGTTATAGTCCGACAGAGTCAGCCGATATTAAAGCCCACTGCAGACGAAAAGCAAAATTTGCCGAGAGTGGCATTGCGACAACAAATGCTCTGCCAGACTCGGCGAAAAAGTTGCCTGAAGAGTAAATTCAGCAGGATGGGTCTAGGCCAATCTTTTTCCTGGCATTCGAACAATCCAAAGCAACTTGTAGTCTAGTTTTCCCTGCTACCTATTCACTATTACGGTATTTAATGCCTGCAGTTTTCCTAAAACTTCACCTGAAATGGTTGCGATTCCATCTGCAATGTCAAAAGTATCAAAGGAATTTGTACCTCGGTTTCAGCAATGGTAACCAACAGAAGCGAACGCGGCAAGTTTGTGTTTGTACCTAAGCCTGAAGAACGTACAAAACAAAAAACACTCAGTCGATGATTGCTACGAATAGGATACAAAATATAGGAAGAAAATTAGCAATTAAGTTTATGAAGTCGACATTTTCCGTTTTTATTTTGTTTAACTTGCAATAATTTTACCCTAAGGCATCGCAACTTTACGAACCTTTCCCACGATGCGTGCTCATTGAAATATCTTGCTAAGCTTGATGGTTCGACGGTTTTTCTCCCACCGAAATTGGTGAAGATGTCGCTCGTGTAAGCGCACCTTCAGTGAATGTTGTCAGTCCAATGCCCTCACTCTCAACTTAACTAGAACCGATGTCAGATGGATCTTCACAGCCCGTGACCCACCTCAGCGAACTGGCTGGATCATTCAAAATAATATAATTAATCCATTAGCCTATTAGAACCAGTGAACCGTTGTTAGACGCCTTAAATTATACCATTCCTTCGAGGATGTTTTTCTCGGTAGCTACTTAATGGGTATAATATCAGTGAGCCCTTTTTTGACGATGCAAATAATGCTTTTCCCATGTCCTTGGTCACACCGCTTCCGAGTCGGCCATCTGCTTCGAACTGATGCCGCACAGAATTGGCTGTGAGTAGGTGGTGTATGTAGAGATTGGGGTCAGAGTAGGTTAGGTTCAAGTAAGGTAAGCTTATCTTACTTGAGGCTTACCAAAGACTGTCATGCCAATCTGAACAATTCTCGATAGTTGTTGTGAAGCGTGCGTGGACAGAGTAAATTGAAAATATGGATTAGAATTTTTTTTTATACATTTTAAATCAGAAAAATGTACTGAAAGAATGAACTTTTAATATAAAACTTCAATCTGAAAAACTCTTAATAGTTGTGAAGTGAGTGTGGAAAGAAAATGAAAACACAGGTTAGATTTTTATAAACTGTAATGAACATTTAACATAAAAATATATTCATTTTTCTATTTATATGTGTCAGCTACGCACTGACGGAATAAGATAGGAAGAAATTCGAGCGTTGCTAGCAGACGCCATATTGAGAGACCAGAGAAAATCCACTATCGAATGAAAGATCTTAAGAAAAGGTCGGCTTATTAATTACGTACTATACTATGGACCAGTCAGATAATCGATCACCTTGTAATGTTACAATTAAGCATCGTAACTGTACAGCTGCAGACACGAATGCTGCCAACTAACTGCTGAAGTTTTACATTTTTACTCCTGAGTTTAACATCTGAGTCAGTCTATTATCTAGGTATGCATCTGTTGGAAGTTTAAACCACTTTGAGCAAAACTATGTGAAGATCAGTATAAGAAAGTGACAAAATCTGAGTCGCGATAACGGTACTTCTTCAAGGAACTGTACAGTTTACGTTACCGTAACTTTACAAGGCGTTTGTGCATCCGGCCCATGAGCTCGCTGGTCGTATGGTCGTGCATGTCAAAGGTGATACCGAAAATGACACTTAACTGCGCCATAAATACATATCCAACTTATCAAGCAGAATGTAGAATTTTCATTTGATATGCACTATAAAGAAAAAAAAAAGAAAAGAAAAGAAGACACGGGGCTTTTTCGTGAAGTTGGCCGTTGTTGCGTATCCTTCAGAAGCATTTTAGTTGCGTAGGTATGGTCAATTAAGTGGGGTCATCTGAAATTCTTCGTTTTCATTTTTGACAGCGCTGGGAATTTAGTTGTTAACTAATGATATACACATTGTAAGTTTGAGACAGAGGTATTAGAATTAATGACAATAAGTGTCTGAAATATTGTTTAGAAAGTTAATTGAGAAACTAGTGACCCAAGCGGTCATTATAAATGGTGGCAGAAAGATAAAACTTCGCGAAAGTTCCTGTTGTCTTCTGTGTTTTTTATTTTTCAGAGGGCTTCTCAAATGAAATTTAGCATTCTGCCTGAAAAATTGGATACATATTATATGGCCTAGTCAAGTGGCCCTTCGCATAAGGTTACACATTTGATTGAACATGCACAGACAAGGTCATGCAGGTGATTTCAGGTCCCTCAGCTGGCGTTCCCGATTTCAACCTCCGTATTTTAGTACCGTCTACAACTCTCTAATTTCTTCCTATATCTTATTTCCGAAGAGCGTGTCGGGAAAACTATTGATATATTTAAGAGTAAATAAGTAAAAACATGACTTGAATTATTGTATTGTAGCTCCTGAGAGGTAGTTCGAGATATCGTTGTATGAATTAGTAGAAAGCACTAGTCTAACCGGCCGTCAAAAATAACGGCGAAAATCTATGACGATATTTCTCCATTGCCACTCATTCAGTACAACTACCAACTTGAAGAAGATAGAAATAGAGCATTTTCTGTTGAGAAGCGCAACTATCCTGTCCACTGACGCAGTAAAATTCCGTACTTCTAATAGGCAGTCAAGCGTCCCCCATAATATTAACTAGTGCACCAAACGCCACCCTTCTGTTGAATAAGTCATGAAAGTATGCATTTCAAAATATCTTACCTATGGAAAAAGTTCAGAATAGGCCAAATTTTCCCATGTCCACAAAATCCACAAAGTTCACCAATTAAGTGCACAGAAGCAACCAAGTTCACATAAGCCCGTGACCTGGCCTTCACAGCCGCGGAAATTCCCGGGCACGTATCCTGGAAACGGCTTGGCAAAAAAAAAAAAATTAGGTGCCTTGGAATTTTTTTCTTCAGTATTAGATAGGGGAAAATAAGGCTTCGGACAGACGGACGGACGGACTGACAGACTGACAGCTCTCTTATTATTGTATAGATTTTGACTCGGTGTCATGGATACGGCATGATTTAATATGCTCAAGCCAAATACAAAACTACTTCGTCAAGGAAAGGAAATAAAGTTGCGAAATAAGTACAGCAACCAAATTTTCTGGGAGAAGAATGTAAAAATCGTATGCATGAGAGTGCTAAGAGAAGTTGCAGATATTTTCAGTGCTTCGATTTCAACGTCGGCAATGTAAGACGTGCATTCAAATACGAGGCAACTACATACTTGTGCCAGTATTTGCGAGCTAGACTACTTTTTTACCCTTTGATAGGATGGCCACAGTTTCCAACCTGGCCTAATTTTCGCCTGTGTTCTTCAAGCGCGTCAGAAAATAGAAGGACAAATAAACAGATCAATACACATAGGTTATTATTATAGTGTAGATGACTAACTAGGATCTTGTTAAAGAAATCATAATAATTAGGGAGACACAGACTGTTAAACATAACGCTAAATAGACTGTTAGGGGAATTGTCAGTTTAAGCTATGGTATAGTAATCTTTTTCACAGTGCAGGCGTCGTTGCGTCGTTCAGTCAGATGTCCATGTAGCCAATAATAAAAGCGCGTTTCCTATATATTGATACGAATTATGACCAAAACCAAAATCCCTTCAAATTCAGCCTCAAGTAATCCTTTACAACTCCACCTTGTTAATTCATGCAGTACCAACTGCAAAGCAAATACATAATGTAATTCGCAAGTGCTCCTTTCGTATCCTGCAATGACCGCAGTAACTCTTACGAAGACTATTTTGCTTCTCACGGCCAATTTGCAACGGCGATATCGGGTAACTGCAGCGCGAATATCTGCAAATTTACCCCATATCAGATAGCTTTTACCCTGACATCAATTAGGCAAGTTGCCTTCGTCTAATCTTGGGGATTATTACTGCCATAAGTTAGCGTATTTCTCTATTAAGGTGGCTCGCAAGATGTGCCCGATATCTAGGGTAATAATGGCAGGATCTCAACGCTCTGGAATATTAAGGAACGTTTGCACAGGGAGCAAATGGTTCTGAAGATATCGAAGTGCGACTGAGACCGTCTAGCTCCAGTCGTTATGTTAAGTCAAGAGACAGATGACAAGGGGCTTAATTGCAATCATCTGTGCTCCAATTAATTTCTCTGCGTCCCTACAGATTATTAAGGAACGGATGCAATTGATATTACCAAGAATTGATGATTTAAGCTAAAAGTACAGGAGGGAACAAGCTTGATAAGAATGTGCCATAGTTTTGAGCATAATTCAATACTAATCAGTTAAGTGCCCAGTTCAGTGGCCAGACGGGGGTATTACCCCCGTTTCGTTGCACCAATGCGCTGCTTTTGTAACCCATATTGCACACCTTCTGCTCGTATAACCCTTCAGGGCATGAGGGTTTTCTATTTTAACGCTCTAACTCTTAACGCTTTTATTGTATTATTTAGATTAATTGCAAGATACTGCTAACCATCATCCATCTTACAATGTTTAAGCAACTTGCTTATAGCAAAGTCGTATTTGTACTTTCCCTTTGGACCAGTTAAATCCAGTATTGTGAATCCTATTTTAAGTTTTTGGGCTTTATGGTATACGCATTTCGCTGAAAAAGATGGGGGTTGCGACGTGCCCACCTGTCTCGTGGTAGAGTTCTCTATTGTATAGTCCTAATCTCATGGAATATTGGTGCACACTTGACGTGTGTATTGTTTCTATAGAGTTCATGTACTTGAGAATAAAGAAATTGGTATCAAAATTTGTTTTTCTCAACAATGGAAGCGGTGGCAGGGCCATAGCATGCAAATGAATTGCTGAGACTTTGCAAGATGCAAGTATCTATCTAGTAATTGAAAATTGGTAAGCAGTATCCTGCAATTAATCAAAATAATACTACAAAATGGTTAAGAGGTAAAGTGTTGACCTAGAAAGTCATCATGCAATAAAGTGTCATGCAAGCGAAGGGAATGCAATATGGATTACAACAGAGGGGTGGGTTCGGTCGAGTGAGCCAGCAAACTATTTGAGTTAGCGGTCAGCGTTATCTTAGGGATTATTTTTAGCAGGGTTTTCGGCGCCTTGTAGCTTGTTAGTGCTTCATTTAGTTTTTTATTAATCGTTACTCGAGGTCCTGGCTTGCTTTTTTGTTATCTAGAATATGATAAAGACCAATTTAAATTTATCTGTTTACTTATTGGCCATGTTCCACCCGAGAGTAAAAGTGTACACCAACCTTATATTTTAATGTATCTCTTCCATTGCCAACGTTGAAATCGAAGCACTGAAGATATCGGAAATTTCCCTTAGTATTGTCATGCATCCTAATTTTTAGTTTCTTTCCTCAGGGTATTTTATTGAATCACTTATTCTTCCAAATTGATTGCGTTCGTCGACGAAATAGCTTTTCGCTGAGCAAAACAAATTTGACCTTTTAGATATCCTGGCGTATCCATTATACCGAGTCGAAGTTGATATATTGAGTGATGATGGACTGCCTGCAAAAAGTTAATTAACGTTTCCCCATGTCAGTAAGTGTGAAGCTGAGAACGCTCATCTGCTATGTTGCTCTGAGTTAGCAGTTGTAAACAGTTACGAAAGAGTGGCACTGGAAAAATATATATTAGATTAGATATCCGGCAGTAGACAAACCAATAGGCCCATTTCCAAAGACACACCAGAATTTACACCTCGGTCCTCCATGAGCTATTGCCACTATGTTAGTAGGATATAGAGGACTGTGGAAACGAGAAGAGAAAAAAAAAAGGAAGAAGAAAGAATAAAAAAAGGGGAGAAGAATCTCAGCCAAAGAGATGATGATCATAAATGCACGCAAGAGTGATCGATAGCCGCTGATATGCGGAGCTTAAAGATGGAATTAGAGCGTAAGTGAGAAGAAGACGGGTTAAGATGGCCTCGAAAGCTTTGGCCGTTAAGAGCTTGCGACTAGTGAAGGAGAGGTTCCTAGCTGTGGAAGATGTCTCTCCCAATGTATGTCAAGACGATTTTTAAACGAGCTGACTGACTCCGCACCAACAACGTCGGAAGGGAGTCTATTCCAAATGCTGACTATGAAATAGGGAAAGAACTGCCTACTTAAGGTTGTTCTTCGAGCTTTGTGCTTGAGTTTTTGACTGGTGTTTTGCAAGCAATCATTAATGTCTATTTCAAAGAGTCCCGTTATAGGTACGTCGTTGGAGCCATTGAAATACATGAATGTTTCTATTAGTTGCCCCTGAGTCGTCTTTGCTCGAGAGAGATCTAACCCAGTTCTTTTAGGCGACTTTCATATATATGACTTGTTTCTCAGCTGAGGTATCAATTTCGTTGCTCTGCGTTGGACTCTTTCCATGTTATCGATATCTTTACGGAGATGTGGCGACCAGAATTGAACAGTAAATTCTAAGTGTGGCCTCGCTAATGCCTTGTACAAAGGAACAATGATTTCCTTGGACTTGTGTTCAGAGTTTCTGATGATGAATCCTAGCACTCTGCTTGTTATTTTCACACTCATGTCAATTTGCTGACTGTGTTGTAGTTTGTTTGTAATAGTGATTCCCAAGTCACAAACTCTTCGACGTCATTTTTACGGCTGGGTGTACTAGTTAATAACAATTGCTATAAGTCTTTCACGTCTAAATTAACTCATAAACGCAGCAGCCAACTATTATATTCTTGTATGTATGATCTATATTATAACTCTGCTTGTCCCTCCTGTTAATTAGTTAGTTACGGCGTTAGTACGACCGAGACGCTTGCATCAGTATTAGTAAGGTGGGAAATTATGGGCCTCCTTGAGGTATTCATGATACGACCTTGGAAGGGATCAATAAGAGAAGGAGTCAAGCTTAAATTTACTTCGAACATTTTTCGTCCTTCGTATCCATGATGCGGGCGGGTCCTAGAGTATCATAATTGAGGAAGAATTCTTTTGTTCTGTAGAATTTAGACAAGTTCCTTCAGTATTAGATAGGGGAAAATTAGGATGATACGGGTCTGAGATATCACTGAAGAACATTGCTTCTGTTCTGTGGAATTTCCGCAGGTTCTAACTGGTTAGCATTATTACCGCGGTTTACCGGAGTTTGTTCGTTACTCTGTCTGCCAATACCTTTACTCAAATAGTGATGAGCGGATCTTCATAAAATTTACTGGAACTGTTGTGATTGTTACAAAGAACACATTATTAACTTTCGGTGATGATCCGGCCATTCGTTTGTTTCTTTGTCTGTCTGTCTACTATTCTGTCTTTTAATACTGTGTAGCTAGCTGGAGGTCTGCACTCTAGCTGAATAATATCCTTAATGAGGACAAATATCGACAATGGGCTGAAAACATATTTCTGGAAGAATAAAAAACACTGTTTCTTACTTTCTCAAAGGGGTAATCTGGAAATTAGTTTTTTTTCAATGCATGTCTATATCCAATCCTGCCGTTGCGAACACGCGGTGAATTTAACTGCTCATTCTATGTACTTAATGATACGCGCATCTGTACTCAACTGTAATAAAGTTAGACATCGTACTGCTGGATACTAGTTAAGAAACTAGGAATGGTAGTATGTTTTTTATCGGGCTCGTGTTAACGCTGGATGTCTAACAGGAAGTCCGCAATTTCTCTACCCTAGAGCGCCTGGTGGCATAAGACCTTGACGCGATAGGAGAGGGGCAGGGAGAGGAGATACGGGGAGGGTATGATCGTTGGTCTTACCTCTATGTATCGATTTCCGAGCGCTGATCGCAAACCAGTTACTCTTGAACAGTACTAAGTCATATGCCGTCTCATAGTAATCAGTTGGGATCAAATAATGAAAATTATTCTAAGGTACCCAAACCAGCAGTCTTGAAAGAGGTTCTGGACCAGTTATACAGTTCATGAGCTTGGCTTATCTCTATCGAATTGGTCCACTCGTTGATACTTCTAGTACGTTATGCCTGGGTCACACTATGTATTCGCAGGCACAAATTGATGCAAGGATGTGCAGCTCGCACATCGTCCGGTATTACATTTAAGGTCGGTAGCATAGATACGGTAGCATGACCACGGCTACAAAAACATAAGAAGACAGACGCACAACTTCTCTTGGCGCATGGACCGTTTGAGAGCACAGTTCATTTACCGACGATAATTGCGTCATATTTGAGTGTATGCGCTGCGTCCCTAAATTTCCAGGATTGTGACGTCACAACTGCGTCACGCCACTGCTGCAGCGAGGAATCTTTGATATTTCCACAGTGGTGTGACGTAATTTTGACGTCACAATCCTGGAAATTTAGGGGCGTAGCGCATACACTCAAACTTGATACAACTATCTTCTGTAAATGAACTGTGCTCGAGACCGTCGTGACGTCATGCTTGTCTCTTGGGGTGGCTGAAACTATCCAACTAACATAAATAGCACTGGTATCATAGATTCGACACCACGATTTATTTATGCAAACACTCTGTTGTGACTCTATCGCTGTCACTGAGTTTCTCGCAAAAATACTGAAGAAATTCTCGCATTTGGTGCAAGGTTTGCTGCGTAGGTGGACGGCAGCTGCTGCGTGGGTGTTCACGACGATCAGATCATTACTGCATGTCTTAGAAATAACCGAATAAAGGTACTTACTGCATTATATTGTAGCGAGAAACACATCGTCAATTAGAAGGATAGAAGCTGTGTCGCGATATGTATTGAATTTAATATGAGAACCTGCATGTTTTTGAATTCAAGACTTGTATGAAAGGCTGTGAGCTTCAATAGATGGCTTTCACTCAAAATTTGAGACTCTTTATAGTAGTTCTAAGCAGTTTTCTCTGACACACAAAGCGTCTCAAATGAAGAAACACAGTGCACTAGACAAGAGGCTACACCATGTATAATGGTCTAGTCTATGGCCAGACTACATACAGTGTAGTGCTAAGCACCAGGAGTAGGCTGCGACCATAGTATTGGAAAATTGCTGCTTGCCGTAGACCCTTGGTGCTTACGTTACTCGAATTAATATTAGTCGAGTCGAATTAATGTTACTCGAGCATAGGATTGAATGTTAAATAGGGTGTGCAATACTTTTGGCGCTTGGTAATAGAATAATTATTGTAAATAAAAAATTCAGCTCATTCACTCAATATATGATTGTCCTTAGTTAAACTATTGCATAATCGAACTTTTTTACATTACCGGTGCCGACCATCTTCGACAATAATCTTTTCCGATACGTACTGGAAATTCTTCACACTCTTTTACTTAATTTTAAGTGGGTTATTCTACAATTTCGAAATTAAGTATTCTTTATTAAATTTCTAACAATCATTGGAACGTATATTTTAGTTTCTGTTTATAAGTATACTGTATATACTTAAAACGATATCTTCAATTTCATATTTATAATTATCTTATCATAGTAGCAGATTGAACTTGAACAATTTTTTCGATATGCTAGTCACATTAATCGAGCTTATGGCATCAATGTGATATGCCAATCGAGGAATCGCTTTTAAAATAGCTGTTTCGCTAATTCAATTTCAGGCAAATTGGAACTGTGTTAAACGAGAAATTCGTGTAGTCTACCACACTCTGGTAGCTTGACAGACTAATCAGACTTCCAATTGTCAATCTGTGGGTCACAGCATCCCTTCATCTTTCATGAACTTTAACTATTAAAAAGCGTCAATTTTCAATAAAGTCATTTGCTCTCCCCCATGTGTATCCGGGTTGAAGGAGATACATTTTCGGAGTGGATAAATGCCTTTGACAACTAGAAAAAAGCGTCGCAAGGGTAGGTTGCTTTTATATTAACCGGTCTGCAGGCACGCATGGATGGATGAAAGAAA